>JBAMBL010001991.1:0-74438 GCA_037043405.1 Drosophila subquinaria
TGGAGAACTATCGATGGCACTATCGGCACTATCGATGGTCAAGCACTATCGAGCCGCCATCGATGGCAGACCTCCACTATCGATAGTTTTCGATAGTTTTTTATGAAGCTTTACGCATCACAGAAAACCGCGAAATTTCTGAAGAAACGGATGCAAAGGGAAACGCTCTGATATTTTGTGTAAAACGTGCTAAATATATATTTTTGAGCATGGATAAGTTCCTTTTTATAGCCGATAAAGGTAAATTATTTGTTTTTTAGTTTTACTTGTCCAAACCGTTTTCGTTTAATTTAAGCAAAACGACGCAGTTTAGCTGCACTTACTGACGGTGAAGTGGCATGTGAATGCAGCAGCGCTGACTCGGACGCAAGTATCACGCATAAAACTGAAGCAACAAAAAGTAAGAAAGGAATTTCTAAAGTTTGGAAATATTTCAAGAGATCGGACGATAAAAAACTAGCCAAGTGTCTCAACTGTGGCAAGGAGTACAAGACAAGCGGGAACACGTCCAACTTGAAAGATCACCTCAAAAGATTTCATCCAGGACTTGATGATCCTGTTCCAAAACAAACTAATTTAATAATTAAATCTGGAAAGACCTATTGCATCTCAGGCTACAGATCCACTGATCTGGATAAAAGTAAGTTATATATTTTAAGTTGCTCTTTCGACAAAATATAATAATTTTTTGTAATTTCGGGTGAACCAAACGGAACTGGCTCCTATAAAAACTCTTATGATTAAATATTTATGTATTCCGGCCACTTCAGTCTAGTCGGAGCGCATGTTCAGCAAGGCCGGACAAATAGTTTCTGATCGACGGACTCGACTTAAAGAAATAAACATAAATATGTTATTGTTTCTGAACAAAACCCTTTGGCTATTAAAATAGCTAATTACTATGTAAGATTATTGAAATCCTATCTAATTTTAAAAATTAAATGTATTTTTAAGGGCATGTTATAACACTTATTGGAAAAACCTGAAATATTCCGTTAACTAAAATGAAATTTAATCCTCCTTAAATTTTTCTGTCGCCAAATGAAATGAATTAAATGAAATGTAGTTCTTCCTTAAATTAAAAAACAAAATTTACGATTTTAATTTTTTGTTGGAATTTTACTTAAGAAAATAATTTTTAGAAGCTAACTGCCATTATCTTTAAATCAACCCACTATCGAAAACTATCGATAGTTATCGATGGTTTGTGAAAAAATATCGTCCACTATCGATGGTGCCGACTATCGATAGTTCTCCACCTCTAATTGCTGCACACTGGTAGTCGATTAATCGATATAATACCCGCGATATTTTTACAATTTTGAATGCATAAAATACAAATCAGTGTCGTTTTTGAAGAAAACCTTTATATCAAAATAAAAAATTACTCAAATTAACACAGAAAATAGCAGAAAACCTCCCAAAGGAAATAGAATATTTGTTGTCATATCCGCAGTAATAAGTTAAGTATACTTGAATTTATTTCTAAAGTTTTATTATTGGTGTTTGTATAAATGCGCTTAATTATTAATTGTTTTTATGTTTTTTCTTTATATCGCGTTTTATCGTTTACATTACAAGTGCTAGCAAAACATACATATACGTTTAAACAAAGCAAAATCATCCGAAAACATAATTAACAGTTTATGAAAATATACACAACATGCATTTCTTTTATTCATAATTTATAATCAATTAAAATACTAATTAAAAACTTTAAAAATACCAATAAAATATATGTATGTATGTATGTATGTATATGATGTATGCAAGTACCTTCCATTAAAAAATATATCTGCGTTAATTAAGAATAAAAAAGTAGCAAACCGTAAACGGTTTCTAAATTGGAATTTCTGAAAACGGTTTGCAACGTCTTTGTTTGCCAGTTACGTTGTTATGTTTCATTTCATTTTGTTATAGTTGTTGTTGTTGTTATCCTTGCTCAACGACAAACAGTACTATTATAGTATATATGTATATACGTGTGTGTGTGTGTTAATATGTATAAATAATAAATTAAGGCCTATAGAATAGCGCTAAATTACATAATACAAAAACTACCAGCGGCACATCGTGGATGGATGTGTGTGTGTGAGAGTGTGTGTGTGCATGTAACAATTGATCAAACACCCGACAACACGGCCACGACACGTTGCTTAAAACGTTTCCCACTGTCCACTTGTCCAAAAATGATCTAATATATCCTCGCTGGTGAAGCGAACATCCGGATCCGACTGCAGCATGTTGGCGATTAGATCGCGCACACCCTCGCCGATGTCCGACCAGTAGGGATCTGGAAATTCATAGACGCCCGAGATGATGGCATCGAAAAGCGGCTCCTGTTGATTGTCAGGCGCAACAAATGGTGGAAATCCGCAGAGCAGTATGTACAAAATGATGCCGGCAGCCCAAACGTCAATCTATTGCAGCAGAAGATTAAGATTGTTAAAAGAGTTTCCGTTTAAATAAATTTATGTAATGGGTTTACCTTCAATCCGTAGCCCACTTCCAGCAGTATTTCGGGCGCCACATAGGTGGGTGTGCCGCAGACGGCGTACAGTGGTTCTGTCACCTCACAGGCCAATCCAAAATCGGCTAGCTTCAGCTCCACAACATTCCCATGCTTGTCAAGTTCAACCTGAAAGAGGAATATGGAATTGTAGTCTATATTTTTAATTCAAATTATTGTCAGTTGCTTACGAGAAGATTTTCCGGCTTGATATCTCTGTGGACAATGCCCATGGAATGTAGATATGACATGGCCGAGCCCAGATGGCGGATCATGATACGAGATTGGCTCTCCGAGAAGCGTGTGACCTGCGTGATGGCATCGAAAAGATCACCGCCTGAAAAGAAAATGGCATACAATTAGAAATATTTTATTTACAACAAGCCGAACAGTCGAGTGCACTCGACAGTGATATAACCTGGGCCTAGGCCTCGGCACGCCGAAGATTTGATGCCAATGCAATTCTCCTACTAATCCTTAATTATCCACCTTTCGTTTCTGTGGCAGCTATATACATTTATGATATAAATGAGTGATTTGAACCAATTTACCCGACCTCTTAAAATTTTAAAAATTAACTAAAAGTAAAAATTTAAAAAAAAAAAAGAAAAAAATCGGAAGCTCAAATCAGGAATCGAACCCACGACCTCTGCCGCACGGGCGTGTATCTCAAGCATTAGACATAAATTCAAATAAATGGAAAATATTAAAAATTTAAAAATCATTTGCATCGACCGACCGGGGGGATTCGAACCGTGATCTCCCGTTTCGCTTGCCGAGCACCTATCACATCCACCACTCCTCCACTTGGTCTGTTGCTGGCAAACTCGATATACATTCTCGATGTACATTCTGGCGGAGTAAATGTAAAGTGAATTAATTGACTATTAATTCTATTTATAGAATTGCCATTGCCATTGACAAAATTGCTAATATCTTCACTATTTATGGCCCAATCGTGTTGAAAGTTGGTGATTAGTTTCTGGGCATGATCCTACACACGTTGGTATAAAAAAAAATTTTAAATTTTAACTTAAAACCCAAAATTAAAGGTGATGTAAGCTGTTGATGAATTACGCTTCCTGTAGTGGGCGTGGAATAATTTTAACATAAACTGATATTGCCTGACATAATAAGGAGTCTTCATTTCAAATTTGGTGGTCCTAGCTCTAACCATCTCTGAGATTCTTTCGCTTATACGGACAGATAGATAGACGGACAGACAGACAAGGGTATATCGACTCGGCTGTTGATGCTGATCAAGAATATGTCTGCCTGTAACATACTTTTGAACAAACTTAATATAACCCCGAGGATATAATAATGAAAAGATTTCCGACTGCACTCACCACTCACATACTCCAGGACGAGGTACATGTTGGTCACCTGATCGACATCCATGATGAGCGATATGATGTGCGGATGCTGCAGCTTCTTCATCACGCGCACCTCCGCATCGATGTAGTGCTCCTTGCCCTTGCACTTGCTCTTGTCAATGATCTTGAGGGCATAGGGCAAGCCCGTCTGTCGATCCTTGATCCGCAGCACAACGGCAAAGTTGCCATCGCCAATCATTTTGCCCAGCGTATAATTATCTCGAATGGCAACGGGTAGATCGCCAATTTCCACGCCCGTGCTGTTAAGTAGCGACGCCTGATCATCCTCATCGTTGACATCGCGTGGTTGTTGTGTTGATTCCGTTGGATAAACCTTTTTGCTCTTGACGGGCATCTTCGGTTTGGGTCCCTTGCATGTGGTGCCCGCTGTGCGCAGTGTCTTGCGTATGGCATTGATAGCACGCTGCTCATCGGCCTCCAGTTTGAAATCCTCGGCGTTGTTAACACGCTCCGTGCCATACGTTAAGAATACATCCTCCTTGCCAAAGAAATCGGCCAGCTGGGCCACCGACACACCGGACAATGTGAACACCTTGCGCACATACCCTGTATCGAGTCGCACCGCCTGTGTGATGGCGGTCAGCACATGCTCGAAGCTGGGACTGTTGCGTTTGTTCAGCAGCAAACGCATTATTCGTCGTGGTTTTGTGCCATTCCGTATCAATGTCACGATACGCGGATGCACAACGCTGTCCCGTTCGCTGTTACGGCTCATGTTTGCCGGACAACCATTTGTGGTGGCAGCAGCAGCACCACCATTGGACACTGTTGCCCCACTGCTGCTGCTGTTGTTCAGCGCGCCATTCTTCAGCGGCGATGCGGGACGCTGCAGCTTTGCCAGACGCTGATTTGCCGATCGGCCGTTGTTGGCCAGCGTCAGATTGGCCAGTGGCTGCGAGCTGGTGTTGTACTCGACCTTCTTGAAGTTCTCGTTATTGCAGGAACACACGTAGCTCTGGCCATCCTCCAGCTCATCAAAGGCGGAGATCTAGATAGGAATTCAGAATTGGTATTACTTTTTATAATTGTTATTAACTTGCAGAATTTATATTTCTAAATAATGTGTAACGTATGGTAGAACATGACAAATCTTTGCCCTGACTGACTCTCTTACTGACTCATCACTGTGTAGTCCAAACGGTAAGAGCTAGAAGGTTAAATTTTTCACAATAAAGCTTAGTTAAATCGTCCACTAAGATAGATAAATTTATAAAAATTAAAGCTACTACAGCAAAATGCTTTCATTGAAACGATTGGTTGAAATCAACCTTATGAAATGTGATTCTTTATTTTAAGATATCACAAATAATTTTAAATTGGAATTCAAAATTGGTATTTATTTTTAATATTCACTTGCAGAAGTTTTATAATATTTTATTAAAATGTGAACTGTGTAATGTGAGACGTGCAATAAAATAGATAAACTTAGCAAAGTTCAAAGTACTATATCATAATGCTCTCATTGAAGCTATTGTTCGACACTAACCTTTTTGTATGAAATGTGTCCCTTTTGTGAGATATCTCAACTAATCTCAAATTGACATTAAAATTTGGCATTGCTTTTTACTATTCACTTGCAGAAGGTATTATAAAATTGTATTAAAATGTTCAAAATATTATAGACAACATCTTTATTCAGATATACAACTTTTTATTCCGACTGACGCACTTATTGACTGATCCCTATGCAGCCAAAACGGTAAGAGCTAGAAGGCTGCAACTTTATACAGCACAGCTGAGACAAATTCATTGTAAAATAAGATATATACATCTTAACAAAATTCAAACTACTATCTCATAAAGCTCTCATAAGATTGACCGGTCGAGAGACTTTTAACTGATAAAAAAAATATAATTGGATAAAATCCGATTAAAGGCGTGTCACACGGTCGCTTTTTCACCGATACTTTTTCACCGTTGGTGAATTAGCCCATTCACACAATTCGCATTGATGTTCACACCAAAATTCCATCGGTTTTTGTATTTCATAGAAGCTGGTCAGACTCAACACAATTTTGGATCGCGCACACTTTATTTTTGCCGAAAAGCACCAAAAAATATATTAAAAAAGTGCAATGTAAGCGTATTGATGTTAATGGCACAGTTTGACTGACGCAAAAAACAGATGGAATAGGACGTGTTCTATTTCCGTTGGTGAACGTCGGTGAAAAGCCGATGAAAATTTGTATGCTCGCACGACTCCGACAGCTTTTTAACAAAAAGTGTCGGTGAAAAAGCGCCCGTGTGAAGCGCCTTTTACTATTTAATCGGCCAAAACTAAAGTAAATTCCCTGCAAGGGTATTAATCTTAATCAGTATTAAGGGTATTGAAAACAACCACTCTTTTTTGCCGATTCTTCCAGTTGACTCACCTTTTTGCCGCACATGGTGTAGATGGCGCGCACAGCACCTGGTATCTTGACATTCTCCTCGAGCAGTCGTGTCAGATCCTCGTAGAGGCTCTCAAAGGAACGATAGCGTTCATTGGATACAGGTATTGTGATGCCGGGATAGAAACGATCCCCGTTGCGATAGAACTTGATGCGATGTGCCTTGCGAGTCGGTGCCCGGCTGCTGGAGATGCGTTTCTTCAGCTGTGCCGCGCCAGCAGCGCCGACTGTCTGAGGACTGCCATTCAATGTGGCCGAAACATTGGCAGTTGCTCCACCGCCACCACTAGCTGGTGCTGCTGAGTTAGTCGATGAGGCGCCACTAAGTGATCCATTTGATTTGCCAACGCTTCCGCTGCCAGTGAGTGAACCATTCAGATCCCTTAGCTCATTGAAATCCTTCTCCAACTCGGAATTCGAGCTGGCCGGACTATCGCAATCGCGACTGTGATTTCCCAACTCCTGTTGCTGTTGTTGTTGCTGTTGCTTGCTCAGCTGCTCGAGAATGGCGGCTTCTGTGGAGGATTGCTTGGCGGATGCGGCGCCCGCATTGGCAGCGCCTTTCTTCTTGGGCGTTCCATTCGGACTGGCGCTATTGCCTACCTGCAACGATGACAATAGGGCGGCTGTGCTGTGCAGGCTGTTCACGGCTTGGACTTCCATGCTGCAAAATATATACAAAATAAACTGATAATCAAATATATATTAGGCTTGTTGTTGTTTTCTTCATCCACGTTCTCTCTAAATACAGATTGATTTGTAGTTCTGTTATTGTTCTTATTTTTTTTTTCGAATTTTTTAACATAATATAATACTTGGCATCTTCATTTATAATTTCTATAATCAACGTTTAATTCAAATACTGCTGTCTCAACTCAGGAGTGTGCTTATGGGAAATGTTTTCTCTCCATTGTTTGTAGTTTAACTAAGTACATATTTGTATTTGTGTGTGTGTTCTGCTGACGTTTTAAGCAAAATACAATGTCAAATAAGCAGCAAGGGCAACAGCTGAACAAACTCGACTCTGAAAGACCCTATACTTAACTAGTTCCCTAAAAAGGCTTATTGGATATGAAAGTAGAAAATATTCAAAAAAAAAATGAAATTAAATATTAAAGTGGAAATAAGTATATGTGGATGAAGTTATTCAAAAAAAATATACTTTTAACACAAAAGATTTGATGCAGATTTCTTATAATAATCTTATCATTTAATTTCCGTTTGAAGGACACAAAAATTTCTTTAACCCATTAAGTACCCATGGAAAATTTATAAGCTTTTGTAAGTGTTTTTTTTCCAACTTTTTTCAAAAATATTTTTGCTAGTATTTTTTAAAATTTTTTGAAAATTGCTAAAATTACTAGATAAAAAAATTACTAGATAAAAATAAAATACTAGCAAAAATATTTATGAAAATTTTTTTTTATCAAATACTCTAAGAATTGTTTCAAGATTTTTTTTTGCATCAAAACATTTTTTGTAAAAAATCATGGAACAAATTAGAAAAAAAAACTTTTACCAAAGGTTTAAATTTTCATCCACATATACATACTTATTTCACTGGGTGTATATATAGATATTAAAACATTAAAATGTTAAAATAAATATTATAAATATTAAATATAAAAAGAAAAATAAAAAAACACCCTGATGGCCTTTGCTGCTTAATTGATATTGTATTTTGCTAGAAACGTCAGCAAATATGTACTTAGTTAAACTACAAACAATGGAGAGAAAACATCATATTGTAATTTAGAATTAATTCTAAGCTACAATAATATAAATAAAATATGGCAAAAATTACTAAATAAAATTACTAAAAGTGACTGCAAAAAAAATAAATTAATAAAAATCTCTTCGCTAGTATTTTTTGATAATGTATGAAAAGCTACTTTTTGTATGAAAATGAGGGGAAAAGGGGTTAAAATAGTAATTTTAGCAATTTGCAAAAATCATAAAAAATACTAGGGAAGAGATTTTTGAAAACATTTTTTTCGCACTCACTTTTAGAATTGTTTGAAGAATTTTTCTGCATCAAAATATTTTTTTTTTTAAATCGAGGAAAAAAGTAGAAATATATACTTTTTTTTTAAGTTCAAAATTTTTGATGGGTACTTAATGGGTTAAAAAAATTTTTTGTATCATTAGAAAGGAATTTAGGTGAATAAAAGTTTAAAATAAGAAACCCGCATCAAAATTTGACAAATTTATGGAGTATGAAGACATTTTTTAGTAGTGCCACCTACTCCAACGACATAAGAACATATCTATACCTAGTATAGTTTGGATACTGTGGGGATGTCAATTTTAGCGGACTTTTAGCGATTTCCCTCTAAACTAGCTATTTTTTTTGAAAAAGTCATACAGCAAACATTTCTTTACCATTCGATCGGTATATAACTCGACCTGATCGGACAGTCATAGCAAATTTTCCGTTCTATCCTGTATATGTAACTAGCCGCCTTTTGCACCCTTTGTGCTGCTTTCGTCACTAGCGCGGACTGCCGTCCAAATAGGACGTATCAACTTAACTAGGTCTTAAAGTTTTCGAAAAAAAAAACCAAATTTATTTACTAGATTGCTGATGCTGATCATAAAAATAATTAAAAAATCTATTGCCTTTTACGCTTTTGACAATCTTTATAGACTCTCTGAATTTTAAAGTACAGGGTATAAAAATCAACACATAACAACAGCAAACTGTAAACTGAAATCAGAAACAGAAACTCTAAAAGACAAACCGAAACCGGTTTCATTGGCTCCGCTTGTAGACTAGAAAGTATCTGACGGATACACAACACAACACAACACAACACAACACGAGCACAACGAGGCAGAATGCCAGCTGTAATTGCGCTAATTTACGTAAATTGTTTGCAACCACATATTTTCCACATTGAGTGGTTTGTTTGCCTCACTGACTTGGTGCACTAGATTCCAATGATGACCCCACGACGTTGACCGATTTACCGTTAACAGTGCCGGCATACCGTATAAAGTGCTGACACCTCAGCCTTACCGGAGAGTAAACAATTTTGATATGACGCCATTCTGTCTAAAGGTTCTCACAAGAATGTGGAAGAGAAGAAGATGACAAGAGGGAAAGTGAGGAAGTACCGTACTCTAGACACACCCAGAACATTAAACGGGCGTGTTCCATGTCCGTATCCATATCCGTGTTGATATATTTGCGCTCATTCCGGTTAAGCTTTGACAATTTAAACTTCAACTGAAAATTCCGTTAAGTCATACAGAAGATCTCATCAGTTAAGCTCAACTTAAGCAATCGATACTTGATAAAATAACGAGTCAAATAGTTAAGATAATCTTAAGATAAGTTATAATAAAGAAAACTATCAGGCCCTGACATTTTTGAATTAAATTTTATCAAATCTGACCTGAAAATTCATGTCAAATCTATACAAATTAGGGCTGCACTAAGGAAAAAATTGTTTAAATAACTTATTCGGTCATTAATCTTAGTAAAACAATTTTATTTAAGCCATTGCCAAAAATCACTCTAACAATTGCTACAGCAAATAATGCGAAAATTTCAGCCGTCTAGTTCTTACCGTTTGAGCAACGCCGAATAGGCAGAAAAATAGTTGGGAGCAGTCGCTGCTCTCGGAGCCACTGCATGCCCACCGCTGGTCTAAAGCAAAAGAATGAGTTTAATATTTTAAAAACATTACTGTGTCGAGTAATCTTTGTGATCAAAGCATTTTATACAGATAGACTGTGTAATATTGAATTGAGTGTTAATGCTGCTCAAATATATCTACAAATAATTTAATTTATAAACTCGAAGATATCATTTTCTGACTATCATCTGCATTAACACAAGATTTTAACGAATATTTCCAATTTTCAATAGTCACGTGAAACAAAAGAACAAAAATGTAATCAATTCTTTTGGCTCAAAGATTTATCTGCTCATAAGACCATGTCAAATTTCAAGAGAATTTATAATAAATGATGCACAATAAATATAGAGAGACAACAACAGGTGTCGGCTGTGGTTAAGTTGCCAGTTATGGTTCTATATAGCCTGCTGTCACGCTATATAGTTGCGAGAGCAATCAGAAATCTCTTCTCTCACTGTCAAGTTCAATTAAGCTCTCTGGCGCTCATTCTCATTCCAACTCATTTAAGCAACAACAACAATAACACAACATTCCACGTCACAGTCTGTGCAAATTATTGAAATTGTTGTCATTAAGCGATCATCATTGCCAATTGAATTCCAACTACGCCTCTGGTTTAAAGTCGTCTGGTTACCATCCTCGTCCATAGCTGTTCAATGAGTCAGCTGAGCCCCCCTCTCCCCATCCCCTGTTCCCCATCCCTTCAACTGAACCGTGGGTTATGTCAGAGCGCGTCCATAAGTTTGAATATATCTTGCCTCTCACTCGCACAGCTCGTTGCTCATTGAAGCTCGTTTATGATTTTTTTTTTATAAGTATTTATATTTTTCATCATTTTTTATTCTTCACTGGCACGTTTCGCGTTTGCCCATTGTCAGTCGGCCCCATGTTGCAAGCCGTTGCTTGTTGCTACACCCTAACGCCCCAACTGGCCATAATGACTTTTTCATCAGCTTTGTGCTGCGTTTCCGGGCTTTGTATACCCTTCAATCAGGAAAGGGAGCAAAACAGCTGACAGCTGTTTTATTGTATACAACATACATAATTATCAATTTGTTTTTATTTTAGTCTGATAAGTCATTAGGGGCACTCACGATTTATAGGCATTATATTTCTTCGACTGTATTTATGACCACAATTTGTAAACTATAGTCGAACTTCCCTAACTCAAATCACCATTATCCAAAGAAAAGGTTCGAGTTATGGAGATATTCGACTTTCATTGTACATATAAACTGTATCTAAGATATAATTTACAATTTGGCAGTAATTTCTATACATTTTACGTCAAAATGTATTTTCAATAGTTATCAAACACCTTATTTAGACATTGAATAAACGGGCTTTATAGAGTTAGTTTTCTTAAGTTTATTATTTTACTGCCACTCATTTAGCTCGAGTTAGAGAGAAATTCGAGTTATAGAAGTTCGAGTTACGGAAGTTCAACTGTATATTAAACCCATAGCTAAATTATTTTTTCTTAAAAAATGAATTATGCCCAAATACTTATATTAAAATTCAAATTATCTTATTTATTTTTCTACTCTAAAATTGTTTAAATTAGATTTATTTATCTTTTTTGATTTAACTCTTTATTAAAATAAAAAGTTAGGAATTAAGCTCGAAATATGTCTTTAGTTTTAATTGATTTTTTTTTAATTAAACTTTTTTTATATTTTGTAAAAACTAAATTTATTTTTTCATCTAATTTTTTCAAAAGTATAACTAATAAGAATTCGATTCCCTCAATTAAAGCGTATTTAATTAATTTACATTTTTTTTATCCATGTGTACAAACTTTTGTATGTATCGTATCGAATTTTACAATTTTGTGCATGTTCCAACGTACCAATATTGGGTACAATTGCATCGCATTTTACAACCAAACCTCAAGCAACAAATAATATCGATATGTTTCGATAACAGTTACAATATTCGGTGTGTTCTTCAGTGTATTTAAGTTTCGGTTATGTTTAGTAAATTTGTATACATCTTGTTTTCAGTTGGGCTTTTGTTTTATACATAAGACGTGTTGTGTTGTACCTAAACCACTCCCCCTCCCAATCACACACACACTCACATACACACACGCTTACACACACGCTTACACACAAACACACACACACACACTTTAAGCTTGATCGACGTTCAGTTGCTTGTGCTTTTTCGAGGGGACTCGCGTGTCAGGCTATAAATTTGAATTACGATATTTGTTGTACGTTTTGTTGTTGCCATGTTGCCATGTTGCTGTGGCATGTTGCGGCAACATTTGTGCCTGCCTGCCTTTCTCTCAGTCAAATGGAAATTTATGCCCCGCAGTTATGACTGCTCCATTACCTCATTACGGCGTGCCGTGTGTGTTGTTATGACGCCACCTTTTTGGAGGTAGGCGTGTCTAGGACTTGACTTGGTCGGGAAGGTGAAGGCGATGCCCAGAGCCGCTTAGACCCACAGGTAATTAACTTAATGAATTTCGCTGCCAATCCTCCAAAGAGTCAGAGGCTCATTCGCTCATTTGTTGCAAAACGCTGTCGTCATCTCTTTTGTTGTTGAACTGAATACGTCTATCCTCCTATCTGGCCTGGCCTAATGCCGTGTTGTATTCTTTATATATATTTTTTTTGCAGTTGAGCTCAGTGCCAAGTGGGTCAGAACTGTTGGCCACCAAGTGCAGCGGTTCCCAAGTTCCATTGAGCATGACATTTGGCATTTTGTTTGGTTGCTCAGACGACGACGCCGACGTCAAAAAAACCATTTGACCTTTTTTGCTGTGTGTGAGGCCAAAATCTCAAACCAAATTATTGAAAACACAAACGATGACATTTGCAAATGCAATGGGAAAACTATGACAAATCAATGTCGCCTACATTAGGGGTATTCACTGTACGCTAACTGCAGTTAATAGCTTTAAGATACGTGTATCTTTTTCCATAACCTTCAAGCTTCGAGAGCGTTGATAATTGTGAGAAAAACTTCAAGCTGTTGGCTTAAAGTAAAGTACACAAAAGAAACAATGCGTAATAATCAATTTAAACACTTTCTTTTGTTCACTTTGCTCGAAAATTGATGGAATTTTCTACTTTTTAAAACTTTTAATTGCTTTTACTACACCAATAAAATTTGGATCTTTTTGCTCTCTGATTTACGCAATCAGAAGATAGTCATATCAGCTATAATTGGAAAGTTTCATTAAAAACTAAACGAAAAACATTTAATGGTTATCACTATTGGAATTGATAGAAAACAGAGAGGAAGAGAATTGAGCGAGGGAAGATTTTTCAGTGTTTCTTTTTTTTAGTCTTGATTTAATGCTCATCAATTGCATGACAAGCTTTTTTTTGGTTTTTTTTCAGGTATTAAAACCGAACCATAACCGCAACCGTTAACCGATTAGCTGATCGACATTTTTAGCCGTAACTGAAACAGTAACCGAAAAAGACTTTTTTATTATGTCTAAGCTAAAAAATCGAAATTATTCAAACCAAAATAACCGTTTAGTAATCGAATCATGCATAACGGTCAATTTCGGAACAGTCAAGCATAACATTTAATTAAGTTATTAAATGTAATCCTGGTTTTCAAAAGAAATTTGGTTCTATTTCTATTTCAATAAAAAAGATATTGGGGGTGCAACAGAAATCGCTTTCGCTTGAATTTCACTTAAATTTGTATGTGTTAGAACATACAGAAAACCGATAACCGTTACGTAAACGATATACACACTTTTTTCTACACCGATGATCGTAAACCTTACTGCGAGCATAACCGAAACCGATATTCGTTTCGGTTTGATACCCAGGTTATTTTTATTCAGCTCTTGCAGTTGATTTTATAATGGAGCATACTTGGAGTTTTCAAAAATACTGTGAAAATGTAAGCCATCTAGGTCTTACCGTTTAGACTGTGCGTTAATAAGCAGGCAACTGTCGGCAGTCAAAACAAGCCATTTTTTTGTACACAAGACGGCATATTTATTTTGACAACATTTAAAGTTAAATCTACTCTTAATTTGAACCTACTTTATGTGTTTTGAAACTTTTTTCCTCGATTTTTTAGAAAAATTTTATGATGCAAACAATTTTAATAGTGACTGCAACATTTTTTGTTAAAAATCTCTTTGCTAGTACTTTTTGTAATTTTTTGAAAACTGCAAAATAGACACTTTTTGTATGCAAGGGAGGAAAAAAAGGTTAAATTAGTATTTTTTTGCAGTTTTCAAAAAATTATAAAAAATACTAGCGAAGAGATTTTTTTTCAATGGGTACTTAATGGATTAAGCAAAGTTTTGTTTCATTCAAACGGTATTGAAATGACCTTTCCATTGATTGCAAATTAAGAGTAGATTTAAATTTAACTGTTGTCAAAATAAATATGCAGTCTAGTGTATATTCATACATATTATTTTAGGCCCGATTCAAGCTCATAAATGGCAAGACAGGCTCATTTGTTTTGTATTTAATTTCATTCATTTGCTTATAATTCTCTCTAAATATTATTTCAGCCATGATTCATAAACACATGTAGATCAATTTGCACGCGCCATCACGAGTCGCAATTAGAGCTTCATTTTTTTTGTTGCTTTTTAGCTAATAATCAAAACTTGTTTTAAATTTCTATGAAAATTGTTAGGTAAAAAATTAAAAATAAATGCTGGAAGTTGATAGTGAACATCCCTATGCTGAAATTAAATAAATGTATATAATAAGCAATTGGAATCGTTGCTACGTCAAACTAGAAATCGATAAGCAGCCGGCACAGGAAATATGTGCGTTGGCGTCGTTGTCGATAGCTCTTTGTTGTTGTTGTTGTCATATCAGTTGACGTTGCCTACGCAGCCACACAGACATAGAGAAGACACCCTACCCAAAAGCCAAGTTACCCACTTGTGTTGAGGACTCAATATACCTACTAAACAAAAAAAAACACAGTTGCATTTTTAATTGAATTTCACTTGCTCAACAAATGTATAACAAAACAATTGCTTTAAATAAATCTAACTATTTAATATTTACACGTGCCAAACTTGGCCTGACAACAAAAAGACAGAGAGAGAGAGAGAGGGAAAAGACAAAGACAGCTGTCTCTCTTATTTTGTTTTCTTCTTTTTGTCTGGCCATTGAACAGGTGTGCCCCCGTACAGCGCCATGTCTCCGGTTGTTGCACCCAAAAATAAAAACTAAAAAAAAATGAAAAAATAAAAACAACGAGAACCACAGAGACAAAACTGTTAAGAAAAAGCGTCATAAAAGTTATGGCATATCGTGTTTAACATTGTTGTTGTTGTTGTTGCCAATTTCTCATAGTTCATAAAAGTTGTTTAATTAAGATTTACACGCACTCAAGCGTCAAATTAATGGGCCAACCAAATAAGCCACAGAGAATAACGAGCCAGAGAGCAGAAGTGAAAAATGGGCAGGGAAAAATGAAATTTCCACGCAATCGAAATGATCCACAAAATTATTACGTACACTTGGGCCCACAAAACAGCTGGTATAAATAAGAAATTTGGCAAAGTAGAAGGCAAATGAATTCACTACTCTTTATTCTTCTGATTGAATGAATGTTTCTCAACATTTTTCCTTTACTCTGCAACATGGGGAGTATTGCGGAGTCAACATATCGATGCCTTAACACAAAAGTATCGAATGTAACAAGAGTCAAATTTTATATAATATTTACATTCTCACAAGAAAATGTTAATTCTTACTCTGTAATGCATTTTTAACAGATACGTAACAGAAAATAAAATACAGTCAAGCTTACTTAGCCCTTGACTTGCTTGATTAAAATATTATATAAAATTAAACTGAAATTAAATTGATTTTATAATTGTTTAATTTAGCTACAATATAATTCCATTATATTTTAAATGAATGTGGTTTAAAATAATAATTTATTTTGAAAATCTTTTACAAGTCTAAAAGCGCCATCTAGCGCTCGTTGCTTGCTTGCAAAATGTATTGTTAACAAGTGCTTACTTTGTTTAGCGGGTATTTCATAGTCTAGCACACTTTCCAGTTGCAGCATTTTTACTATTTTACTTGTATTTTTTATGTGCTTTGCTTTCTTCCAACGACAAATTAATCAATATTTGGCTTTGTGCAAAGTAGACGAGAGAAAAGGCAAACAAGAAAATGATAGAAATGGGCAGAGAATCAGAAATGTTGTGCGATGTTCCATTGAAAAAGCAGAACGGCATATAAAATGGGAATAGACCCGTTGGCGATGGACGGATGGAGGGAATGGAATGTTTTTGGGTACCTTAGGTAATTGTAATGAAAATTGGGAGCCCGGCAGATTGTTGAGAAAGCCGCAAACGTGTTTAGTTTGCTGATTAGGCCATAAACGAAAACAGTTTCAACAAAGAGAACTGAATAGGAAAAAAAAACAGCCCACAACGTGACAGTTGCCCTTGGCAATGGTGAGACAGCCGTGACAGTCCCGAGGGCCAAAAGATACTCTCAGACTTCCGACACTTGACAGCTGTTTTAGGGGGGGGTGGATTACAAAAGGGGGGCAGTTGGGGCAGCTGGGGAATGCAACTTCTTTTCCCTGCACCATGTGTTCAAGTGGCGTCGTCACTTCAACTCAACTCTCCAGCATTAAATGCGGAACCGGGCGAAAGTTGTTTTGGGCACAAAGGAAGAAACAATTCGGCGGAGTCACAACAACAACAACAACAGCATTTGGATGCAATTCGCACCCATCTGCCAAGTGGGAGATTTATGAGCGTTTTGTGTGCAAGTTTAATGAAGAAACAACAGCAGCAACCCTCGCTGTCTGGTCTGGCTTGGTTTGGTTTGGTTAGGGACTTTACTGCTGCTGCTGCTGACAAGGGCCAAGGGTTAAAAGCCGCATACAACACAAACACAAACCCAAACACGTATACACACACACAAGCACACACACACACAAGCACACACACACACAAGTATAAAGAAAGAGCAGACAAAGCTAATGCTCGTCAGCTTTCTGCAAACACCTGACACTGCTCGAAAGTGCATGAAAAAAACAAAAAAATTAAGAAAAAAACAACAACACAGGGATGGAACAAAGTAACTGTAAATTGTGCATTGTGATTAGTTTCGGCACAGTGGTACATAATTTATTTACAAACACAGTGGCTCAAAGCGTATTTGTACCACTAGAATTAAAAGTATGTTTTGTTTTTTATTGCTTAATTCAGTTATAATATATTAACTCGAATCCCCATTATCCAAAGAAAAGGTTTGAGTTATGGAGATATTCAACTTTTAGAGTTATTTTTCTTAAGTTTATTAATTTTAATGCAACTTATTTAGCTCGAGTTGGAGAGAAATTCAAGTTATAGAAGTTCGAGTTATGAAACCTTTCAGTAACCTTTGTTAAATCTTTGTTAATATTTTACTTATATCTTTATCCATTAAAAGATAAATTTGTTTGAAATTTGTAATACTCGATTTGAAGGTTCTTTTCTAGCTCATTTTGTTCTGCAAACCAGTCAATAAAAAGATGTAAGTAATATTATTTTTAACAAAAACTGAATATTAACATAAAACATAATTAATTTTTGAATTTAAATTTTAATTTTATTAGGTATTTTATAATTTTATTTGTATTATTAGGTAACAATTTGTATTATTAGGTAACAAAATTGCAATTCCAATATAATATTTCAAACCATTTAATATCAATTTGTGAACTAATCCAAATATTAAGAATCAAATAAGAATTAAGAATCATTTAAGTTTGTCGGGGAGGATTTTAGAGCAGCGGTGGGCACGCAGTGGCTCCGGGAGCAGCGGCTGCTACCAACTTAGGTAGACTCTAATTGGGTTTTTGTTGTTGATGTTGTTGTAGTGCTCCCGAATTCAGATTTCGTGCCCACCGCTGCTTTAGAGTTCTAGTTTCTCTTTAACTTTATAATGAATTTAGTTTTCTCTATGTTCTCTCACATTTAATTTTCGCATAGATCAATTTTTTTGAGCTTTTTAACGACTGTTGCATTTTTATGTTAATTAACTGCTTAAGCTTTTTAATTAATTTTAATTTATACATCATTTTTTATTTGAACTACATTACTAATTGGTCCTTCTTCAATCTGTTTCAGTGCAATCAATTATATTCCACTTATTTAATATTGTTTACCATTCCTAAGAACTGGAAATAGATTTGGTTGAACAATCTGGAAACTAAAGTCAACAATTTAAATACAAAAACTAATTTTGCAGTTGTGCTGTGCGTTTTTCAATTAAATTCATTTAGTAAGTGCAACTTTTCTTACTTTTCGAACAACTTAAAGCCCTAAATATAAACTTTGCCCTTGCAAGCGTCAACGTAAAAGTAAAAGTTCAACTTTGGGGCCACCGCCCCCGTTGGACAAGTGCACAAAACTCGTGTCGTCTTATGGCCCTCTGAGAGTGTTTGCCTAACAGCCAAGTGACAGTTTTCACTTGGCTCAAAATACAAAACACAAAAAACTTGCACGATTCGCCTACAACATTGCAGCAGCAATAGCAACAACAACAACTACAACAACAACTACAACAACAACGAGTACAACCAGTGTAATTCACGCAACTTGCGTTGTGCAGACTACAAAAGTGTCCTTGAACTTTGTATCAAGTGGTTGGGCCGGTTTGCTTCTACTTGTCTTCTCTTTTACCAGTACAGTCGAGCTTGCCTAACTCGAATCACACGAATTGCAGTCAGCTTATGAAGTAGACTAGATCCAAAAAAGTCCATTTAAGAAAATGTTTACTTTTACAGCGAAGTCAGATTTAACATCATGAGTTGATATTATTTGCCTCTGTTATAAGCGACTGCTAACTCTAACATTATGTTGCGCATATTCATGTTGCAGCGCAGCTTAAATGTTGCCAAGGCATGTTGCTCAGCATGTTGTGATAAAGTGCGTGCTTCTTTGTCATCTTCGCATTTATTCATTGCCATTGTTATTGTTATTGTTTTTGTTGTGTGCTGTTTGCTGTTGTGACCTATTAAATAAATGAAAATCGATTTGGCAGCTTTTCATGTTTAATTCATTAGCAGACGAATGCGTACACGGCAAGTGAATTCATTTCATTTTGGTTTCATTTCCAGTTCCAGTTTCCAACGCAAGGTCACCAAAAAGTGCCAAATAATAAAGTTGCTCACTTGAGTGGAGCCAAAAATAAAAGCAGATTAGAGTTATAGTAATTATTCGATGTTGTTGCCATTGTTGATTTATTATTGATGTTGATAAGCCACAACAAAACATATTTGAAATGCCAAGCAAAGAGTAGAAAAGCCGAGAGTGGAGTGGAGAGAGGGAGAGAGAGTGGGAGAAAGAACGTAAAGTAAAAGAACATCTGTGTGCAGACCATTTGACATTTGATTATTGTTGCGCCAAGCTGCTTAGACAAACAGAAGCTACTGTTTTTTTCCACCTCTTTGCTCGCTCTATCTCTCTCTCTCACCCTTCCTAAACAATACTTGTTTTATCAGCATATAAACATTTGTATTTATATAGAATCTACATACGTATGCAAATAAACAAGTGGAGAGTCAAGAGAATTCACCATGCCTGTAAATATGAATGTTTACTAAGTCAATACTATAACTTCCAGTTTCCGTAATTTGCAATAAATAATTTCTAATAAATACCAAACTAATCATTGATGAAATAATGACAATTCCTTTCAAAAAGTGTAAAAAAAAACCGTTTTAGGCTTTTTGTGGGAGATTTGTATAAGATTTACAATTGTTTACTACATTTTTAACGAAAACAAAAATTAATGTATTAAACTATTTGATTTAGATTACCCAGAGCTTTTAATTTTAATACATTTTGTCAAGAAATTCTTTACAAACCCTTAAAAATGTAATATTTTGACTTTAAATAAGAAAATAATAGCTTTTTATATATATTTGGAAAGGTCATTTCATTTTCGTTCGAATGATGCAAAAATTTCCTTAACCCATTGAGTACCCATATGGAATTTTTGCAAAAGTCTACCTTTTCAACTTTTTTCCTCGTTTTTTCACAATAAATATTTTGATGCAAAAAAATTCTTGGAACAATTCTAAGAGTGTTTTCAAAAATATTTTTGCTAGTATTTTTAAAAATTTTTGTAAAATCCTAAAAATGACAATTTTTACCCATTTTTCCTCATTTTCATGCAAAAAGTGCCTTTTTTGCAGTTTTCAAAAAATTTTAAAAAATACTATCAAAAATATTGTATTAGCTTGACAATAAATACAACAAAAGTTATAATCTTATACAGGATAGTTATTTTAATTTTTTTAGATTTTTGGCATTAAAATCTCAGGTTAAAGAAAAAAACTTACATATGATTTGTTTGCGAAAAAGTGTCGACATATTTAGACATTTTGTTGGAGAAAAGGGCAAAGGGAACACGATATGGTATGACTTTTGTAATAGCATAAAATGTGTGGCAATGACACATCGCATATTATATATGTATAAATAAACTACGATAACAACAATTAATAAAGCAGACCAAAGATAAAACCTACACAAATCATGTATTAAAATTCCCAACTAAGTTGAGCGCTAAATTTAGTTGCTGTTTCAGGTGTTTAAAGTATCCAAAGAAATAAAAGTAATATATATTTCTGTTAAATGAAATTAAATAACTAGAATCCAGACGATTTCTAACTAAAGTAAAAACCACAAGTGATCGTAGTTCTATTTATTTTCGGTATACAAGAAAGTTGTAAATTATATAAAGACTTGCGGAGTAACAACAACAAAAACTTAGCAGGCGGAAATTGTATGTTGAAGCTACACAGAAAAAAAAATCCGGGATATTTAGCCCAAATTCAATCCGAAACGATGTCAGAAGTGGGGTAATCTCGGATTTTACTTAAACCAAGTATGAAATACTTGATTTTTTCAATCCCGAATTCAATCCTAAAAATGTGAAAACAAATAAAAAAAAAAAAGTTTTTTTTTAACTTTTTTTTAACATTTTTTTTTTGTTTTTTTTTAAGCTTTATTTTTAAATTTTTTTTTATTTTTTTTTTGTTTTTAAATTTGTTAACTTTTTTTTAAATTTATTTTTTTTTTAACATTTTTATTTAATTTTTTTTTTATTATTTTTTATTTAAATTTTTTTTTTAAACATTTTTTATTTATTGTTTATTTTTTAAACATATTTTTATTTAATGATGGGAATGTTTGACTGGGGGAATCGAACCCAGGCTTTCTTCAAACAGGTCGGCGACTCTAACCACTGAGCCACCAGACCAGTTGAAATGAGAGAGGCCGAGAGAGAACCAAGTAATTTGGGCTTATTTTCCATTTTAATCCCGATATAGGCTTGATTGTTCAGCTTAATCCTGGAAACGTACTTAAAAAATGCAGGCTTAAATTAAGAATTTTCGGCTTGATTTTAGAACGGCTTTTTTTTTTCTGTGTACTTTTTATCAATATTTATGTTTTCTAAAGTAAACTTTAAAAAAAATTACCTTACTTATCTTACTGATAAGAGAATTCTTTGTAAATTGTGTTGTTACTGTTAACTGTAAATTGTTAACGGTTAATAGTAGTAGCTTGTTTGCCACATTTTGTGGAATTCGCGAATCTATCGAAGGTTTAACTCAGCTCAACTAATTAACAATCTCATTTGCATGCATTCTGTCGACTTTCTATTTCAAACTTTCCATGCAAACAGTAAGACATTAAAATTAAATGGCTTGTATCAAATGTTTGTAGGGGCAACCGAGGTGCTATCAAAAAATTTGCAAGTTTGTTGCCAATCAAAAGCAAAATAAAATGAAAAGAAAATAAGAAAAATTAAATAAAGCAATGGGCATAATTAAAACAAACTTTTTATGCTACATTCAGTGAAAGTTGACACGTGGCGCATATTCGAGGGCTTACTGTATCCGACTATATGTAGGTGTGTGTTTGTGTGTGGGCTTGCAACATGAGCAGCAGCTGCAGCTAAAGGGCTGATGAGAAATAAACAAATAAAAAACAGTTGCAATTCATTGAAATTTGAAGCTGTTTAGGCGATACAAGAGGAGTGGGAAGTGTACAACACATAATGGCACACCATTTGTTGTTAAAAACCAAAAACAATCAATGCTAAAAGTCGACTCACTTTGCGCATTGTTTATAGCGGTTTGTTGTTTCTTTTTTTTTTCTGTTCTTTCTTCTTTGCATTTGATATACGCTTTGGGTTTAATGCATGCTCAGACTCAAGTGGTCGTCGAGCTAAGCGCTTTGTCATAGCTTGCCAGTGTTGTCAACTTTTGACGGGCAACAAAAATAGCCAGAGAATCCACAAAAATTAAAATACATTACAGAATAATATAACAAATAGAAATAATGATGTAAATAAAATTTAAATAGTTAGTAAATACAATAATTTAAAGGTTGAACAATTGTAACTAGTGCTTTCATTTAATTCTTGTAAAGCTAGCATATATGACAATAATAAATTAATTTGAATTTAATGAAGAAAGCTACATTTTCCAACAGAAAATATCGGAAAAAAGCTGCAGTTTTCAAGTTTATCAAATGTTGTTGTTCCTGTTTCAACGCTAGTTGCCCTTCATTGTAAATATTTTTTAAAAATATTTTATATTATATAAGATTTGAACTATGTAATTTGTTAAATTAAGTGTATTAAAATAAAATCATTCTTGGAAATAATAAAAAGTCATAAAATAAACTTTAAATGCATTTATTAATAGCATAAAATATGTTAATAATTATAAATTTTGTTCAAATTTGAAAACTATTTTTTTTTGGGTATGTTTTTTGTTTGTTCTTTTGATTTTTCCCACAATTCAGAATATAATAATAAAAGCGTCACATTTGACGGGAAAAACGCTGTGCTGGCATCACTGTAACTTGCAGAAGACAGGGGGAGGTGGGGGCAAGAGCGGACTTTGGCGTCTGTGGACAGGCATTGAACTGTGCGGTCAGTGACGTCATGTGGTCTGCTGTTGCAACAATATAAATTTGTAAAATAAATAGTCAAAGCTAACAAGATTGCGTTTAATAACCGTAAAGAAGATGACGTCGTAGAAGAAAGTGATTTAGCTTAGCTTATCGCCCATATTTTTACTAAACATCAGGTAATCTGATCTCAAAACTCCCATTATCATCATCATTATCATCATCAGCTGCTCATTTAGCTTATTTATTTATGACCATTTGCAGCATCTGTCTGTCATTTAACGCCATGCCGCACAACCCACATGACAGTCATAAAATGTTGCTAAATAAGCATGCATATACGCATTTATGTTGCCAGTCACTATGTCTTGATCGGCTTGTTTAGCAACATGTGTACATGTGTGTTGCTGGCAAGTTGCCAATTTTGGTTCGTCGCTCTATGACGTCACAGTCGGCGGCGGATCAGGCTGTGGGTGTTTTATAAGCAATAATGTGTTCATTATTTTCCTTTTTTTATTTTGTTTTTGATTGCTTTTCACTTTTTTTTTCGCAATCGTTGCGCTGTCATTTTTAATTGACTGTTTCGATTTATTTTGGGGCCTGTGTGCGTGGCACGTCATGGATATTGGCCAATTGGCAGCGGCTATCTTAAGCCATTTATCTCTCAATGGGCCTGGCAAGTGAAAGTTTTGCGGGAAAAGTTCATTGGCATTGTTGTTGCCAAATGATGCTGGGCCACAATGTTGACAATGCAAACGTACGCAGTGTTCTTGTGATTAAAGGCGACAAAAGGCAAGCGACAATAAGCATGTTAACCGTTATGAATCATAGCCGGTATAGAGTAACTCACATTTACACACACTAGCACAAAAATATAGAAAACTTTCAAACTGTACAAAGCGAAGAATTCATTAAGTTGTGCTATGTAATAAGAAGATACGCGCAAAGCAACAAGCGCGAAACGTGTAGAAGAAGAAACAGAAAGAGAGAGGCCGTCAGCTTGTAGATAGCAACAGAGAAAAAGAGAGAGAGCGAGCGAGAGGAGTGGACTATAAAAGTCGAATGTTTACTTCTGATAAGTGGCGCAAAATATTTTTATAAATTATATACTTTGCAAATAAGATAGCTTAAATAAATTAATTATTATTGGTTGACTTTGGCGCATTGTTTTTTTTAAGGCAAAAACAAGTTAGTTACCAAAAAAACCAGAGATTGTTGCTGTTTTCGACTTTTAGGCAAGACAATTATGGACAACGCAATAATGGGATTCCAGCAAGGTCGCACAGCTGATTAGCTGATTGATGCTCACCTGTGAGAAATCCAATTATATTTTTAGCCAAAGTGCATTTCTGTCTACGCTGACTCGTCAGTGTGTCACGCTGACTTTGACTACGCAACTTCAGCTGTTATTATCAGAGAATGCGGCTTATCTTCGATACACACACACTCATACACGCACGCACACCAACGCAGCAATATGGTTTTTTCTTTGCTTTCTGCTGCCTTCTTTTGTTATTGTGCTGCATGGGCAATGTCAAGTTTTGCAATATTTTCCATGCATTCATAATTTATGGGGCCTTACCTTTTTGAATAAAGACAACGACGAGAAGTCCGTTAAGCCAGCAGAGCAGTTTCTTTTTTTTTTAGGTTTTGTTTTCTTATTGCTTTCTTATTATTTTTCGGCTACTTATTTCCACATCTGCAGGCAGAGACAGAGTTGCGCTCTCTCGTTGTGGTTTGTCGTTGTTGTTGTTGTTGTTGTTGTTGTAATCGTTGTTGTTGCCGCCTATAATTTACTCTTCACTCACAATCACACACACTCTTGCACAACTTGCGATTTTGTTGGCCTTAAGCTGGAAACACAAAAGAGAAAGATAGAGAACATGCAATTTTGCAATAATACTTGAAGCTTTTGCAGCGCTTTTATTTCACTGTATTTAATCCCGTCTTTCTAGGCATTTCACTTTGGCTGCGCTTTAGCCGCCGACGGGCGTCACGCCCACCTCACACGAGCGCACCAGAGATGAGCGAATTAAGTTGTGTACCTGTGACTTTTCACAAGTACTTAAAAACCGAAAGTAACAGACATTTTAACTGGCTTTATTTGCAAATTTCCTTTGGATCGAAACTTGTCACCGATGTGTGAGAATTACAATCACAAATACAATTGACACAGTGACTCAAAAAGTCACAATATCGCTCATCTCTAGCTACCACTGCAAATAGCTGATTCGCTTTGTCTTTGTCGTATTCAACACTAATTGCCACTCAGAACTTGTGTTTCAGAATTCACAACTGTTAATATTCATATTTTTTACACTATTTAATTTATGTACTTGATTAAATGCCAAAGATAAAAGAAAAATGCACCGCTTAAACAACCGTGCGCACCATAGAAAACCCGACCCGATGACTGCGTTTTGTTAACTGAGAAATCCGCAAGCAATAGCGTGCAGGGCTGCCAACTTTTGTTTTTTAAGCGTAGTACGCTCTAGCTGAAAACATTTTGGCCGCTCGAAATGTTTGATGTTTTGAAGTCCGGCCTTACAAACTTTAGTGTGACAGCATCATACCAAAAATCAGTAACAAGTTGAGAGATTGTTGGTCTTATGCTGCTGTGGTCACACTGTTCGTCAGCTGTGCACAACAAACAAATTAATAACCTTGATAACAACAAAAAAAAAGAAAATGGATCAAATGGATAGGATAAGAGCAGTAGTAGCGACTAATACCCTAATCATTAAATTAAAAATTATTAATAATGAAAAACAAATCAAAATATGTATTTTCGGTCAAACCCCACAGTATTGGCCTCTGTTGCACCTCCTTAATTAGTCTAAATCGTTTTTTTAAGTTCAAGGAGCTCAATTCGGGTATTATTTTCCATCTTGTTTGGTCGCCATTTGTGTTCAAAAAGATTTCGACTAGTCGAAACACTAGTGGGATTCCGGTAAACGTTTTTGATTTGCTTTTGATTATTTTTAACCAAATCAAAATCAGTTGACGGAACGACCCTTTTTGCACACTGATTATTTTTTGATTTCGTGAACAGCTGACAGCCTGGGCGAACAGCTAATTGACAACTGAAAAGTATACAAAAATGGGCATAATTGCACAAAATGCCGAAAGAAAGTCATCGAATATGTTTTTATTGAATATTCGTAGATTTACAATGCAAACAAACACCAACTGTCACACAGCTGTTCCAAACCAAATCAAAATGAAAAAATAATCAGTCTCAGAGCTGATTTTTCGAAATCAATTAGTAAGACCACATTTCCCTGATTTGCTCTGGGCACACTGAAAATTTTGTATGGAGCAGCTGTGAACAGCTGACTGAAAAATCAAAATCAAATCAAAAGCAAATCAAAAACGTTTACCGGAATCCCACTACTGATTCAATCGATGTTTTGAAAGGTCAAAAAAAAGCTGCCATCTGTTGACCAAACAGTGCTGTAAAACGCCAGAAAATATTCTGAGCTGCCCATATTTAGGTACAGCGCAAGGTGGATTTACTAACTAGGTGACGTTGTCACCACAGCTGCTCTCTTTCGGGGCTACAAACATTTGACAGTATGCCTGCAAACGTTGTCGAAAGAGGTTGTGTATCGCATGTTTTTTTTCTTGTCTTCTTCTTTACGATTAAACTCGTAGAAAGAAAAGAATGAATGAATGCAATTATTTTATAAACAGTGTGTATTATTTTGAATTATTTCGTTTTGTTTATTTTGCGACAACATTTTCCTTTCTGTCAGTTGAAACAATAACAAACGAAGAGTGCAGAACGTAAAACGCTCGCCATCTTTTTCTAGCGCTTGTCTCTCTGAGAGCGGAGAGAGAGAGGTGAAAAAATGATTGTAGCCTCACCACATCGGACGACGTCACCTTAAGCGTAGTACGCTCTAGCTGAAAACATTTTGGACGCTCGAAATGTTCGATGTTTTGAAGTCCGGCCTTACAAACTTCTGGGTTACAGCATAATACCAAAAAAAATGCTTATTATGTGTAGCAGCACATTTTATAATTCATAATAAAATATATTGTTTTAATTTTAAATAGCAAACTATTGAACCAATTATCTTATATAATGTACACTGCTAATGGCAGCCTTAGCCAGGTCTGCAAAAGTATTTTTGCAACCAGAATCCTTATAGGAATTGACTTCAATTCAAAATTTTGTAGTGCTGTCATTATTTTTCCAATTCACAAAGTGGTTTTTTTATTTTGGGCTTTAATTTGCCCTATATTTAGGTATTTACAAAAAAATCTGAAAAAGCACTTCAACAAATAAAAAAGCCAGAATTCCCGCTGCCCGCTGTTTGTAAATTTTTCTAGCAAATGGCATTTTAAAATACTATATTTGACGGGAAAAAGCGAATCTGGCACCACTATTAGTGTGGCTGAATTTAATACCGAAAGGCGGTGTAATCATTTAAAAATACTAGAAATACAATTCTAGCTAACGTCGTAATTCCAATAACGTAACGCATTTTTTAATTCTCGAGGCGCGAAATTTTAATGTCTATTTTTTTATTTGTCTATTCAAAAATATTCAATAAATTAAAAAAATTACAAATTATCTAAAATAATTAAGTTCATTTTGTGTGGTGAAGCTGATGTGTTTAATTCTAAATAAATTTAAAAATATCGACAAGAATTTGTGTGCAGTTTCTATTCTATTTCATTTTCAATTCTACCTTCAAAATTAAGCAAATACCAAAAATAAATCATTTTTAAAAATGAGTTAAATATGGATTGAGTTCTTTTGTGGCTTGATGGCTGCCACCATGTTTTGGGAGCCAAGGCTGCCACCTTGTTTTGTTGGGCCTTTTCCAAGGCGCGAAAATATTTAATTTTAATTGAATACGGAAACTTTTAAATCGAAGCCATTGCTAAAATTTGGTAATCAAATCAGTTCAATTCAATTCTTACGTGATTTCATTATAGTGTTGTGTTTATTCATTTGTTTTACTTGTTTTTGCTTTTGTTGCATACATAGAGTTTTTGTTTCTTTTTTTTTTCACATATTATTTGTGTTATCGCAAGCATTTTTTCATATTTGTTTCGTTTCACTTCGGAAAATATAAATGATTACACGCACGTTCGCTTACAAAGGGACGACGGAAATAAAATCAACTAAATATAGTACATAAATCAACATTTAGAATACGTAAATATATAGTATTATAAAACATAGCTGGTAATGGTAAATAATTGCAACTTAATGCTAAACTTAATGCTCCGCCGCCAGCTGGTTTCTAGTGCTCTCTTTCTTCTGCTCTCCTAGATTTGTACACAAGTCGAAGGCTCTCATTATCATTATAGATCATCGCACCATCAAAATAGTTTACATCAAAAAGCATACAATAGAATTGCTTTAAATATAATTACTTCAGAATTAACTAACCTCGTGTTTGTTGCTATTTATCATTTTCATTATTTTTGTTTACTATTTTTTGTTTTTTGTTCGTTTCAATTGAAATTTATGACTAAAAATTTTGCGATCGAAAAAATAATTGCGGTTAAGAACAGAATACAAATAAGCGAGTAAAGCTCGATTATAAAGGTATAAGTGTATATATAGATAGATATAAATATGTAACTGTATAACTGCGCGTCCATCCGATTTGCATACTTTACACCAGTTTCTTCTCCTTTCTCCTTTCATATTCACTCCACTCTTGCCCCCTCCCAACATTGATGTAGTATGTATGTATATATGGTTATTGAATCTCGTTTTGCATTAGGTACGACGTTTTGTTGGTGAGTGTGTGTGTATGACGTATGTGTGTGAGTATGTCTGCCGTTTAGATTCGGGTGGTCAGGAAATAAATGATCACGGCCAGCGCCATTGCGCCCAAGGGAAGGGCACGACGATAAAGCAGATTGTCATAGCCGATGGGCTGTTTGAGGCGTAGCTTTGAGATTTCATCGCGCAGCTGAAGATTGCTCATTTCTGACTGCTCCAAGCGTTCCTTGTACACGATTAGCTCCTCTTCGCGCTCCTCATCGTTAATGGTGTTCAGTTCTTCACGCCAACTCGATGATAGCTCGCCATCAATATCCTCCTTGGCAATATTCGGTTCTAGCTGCTCCTTTTGTTCGCCTTCTACTTCGGTCGCCTCAGCGGAACTGGAACTGCGCTCCATTGGAAGCTGTTGTTGTTCTTGTTGCTTTTGCAGCTGCTCTCTTAGCAGCTTCATTTGGTCCTGGAGCTCGCTAATGTCATTGGTCAGTGTAAGTGATTTTTGCTTGTAGAATGTACATTCTTCCTGTAGCATATCAATTGCATGCTCTTGCGGCAAATCTGCATCCTGCATCAGCGTCTGTTGCGTTTCCAGCTTGTTGTGGATGCCATGCTCCTGGATGCCATTGAGCAGCGTGTGCTTGGGAGATTTGTGTATAAACTCATCGCTAGCCGTTTCAGCTTCCGTCTCCCGCTTGGTGCCCGCACTAAGCTCGGACGTTGGCGATGCCCGTTGATCCTTTTGTGTCTTCTCGTCCTGCTCCTCCTCGTCGCCAGAGTCGGCCTCATTAACTATGGCATTTAATACATCACCGCCGTCAGCGCCCTTGTTGAGATCCGAATTCTTTAGCCACTTCATCATTGTGTCCTTGCGCACCTTGTGCACCTTGTGCTTCAAATCAAATTCATCCTTCAGCTGTCGTTTGCTCTTTTTGCTCTGCAACTTTCAAGTAGAATCAATTAATATAATTAACAATTGTGATTTAGTTAACTTACCGATTTTTGTTTGCTTGGAGTTGTTTGCAGCTCGTTATCGTTTTCCTGGTCGCCAGCTACTTTGTCGTCATCCTCATCCTCATCCTCATCGTCGTCGTCATCGTCATCGTCGTCATCATCACCGAGGTCAAGTACTGCATTCAGTTGCTCCAGCGCCTGTTGCTCCTGCAGCGCCTGTTCGCTGTCATATTCAGCTTTGGTCTGCTGCAGTCGCATCAGCTGTTGGCGCAGCTGTTCCATTTCAATCTCCTGCCCGTTCAGATGCTCCCTGAGCTGCTCTAATCGCTGCTCCTCCTGTTCCTTAGCCTCTTGCTGCTGACGCTGTGCCTCCTGCTTATATTCCGCATACTCCAGCTGCAGCATCTCCAATCGCGAATTGAAATCCTGCAGCGTTTGCTTCGAGCTCACAATCTGAGCACGCAATATGCTGCACTCGTTATCCGAGGTTGTGTACGCCATCTCCATCTTGGACAGCATTTGCATGGCATCACACCGATCCTGGTAGACCTTGCGCAGCGCCTCTTTGGCAGTTAGCTGATAGGTGGTCTTATCATCAAGCAATTTGACGATCTGCAATGCAAATTATAATATTATTAAATCATTTTTAAAATGTATAAAAAACAGATCTTTAAATAATGACAAAATTATATGATTTAAATGCTTAAAACCAGGGATTAAAACTCTAACCGAAACCGAAACCTTTAACCGGTAAAAACCGATTGAAATTTAAAACCGTAACTGAAATCGTAACCGAAAAAAAAAATTTCATTTGACCGAGACCTTAAAACCTAAACTCTGTAAACCGAAATAATCGTTTAGTTACCGTTTTATTTATAAGGGTTGATTTCAATTTTTCATACATCCAAAATAAAACTTTTTTTCAATTTTTATTTCCAACTTTTATATTAAATTAGTTATGGTATAACTTTTAAATACAATTTTAAAAGCATGTTTTTTTTTCCAATTTTTATTATAAAAATTTAAAAAACAAGCATAAAATAATTTAAAACGAAAAATTGAGAACTGTTTCGATATTCTCTGATATTTTGTTACAAGTTTTGTATTTTATTTTTGAATTTCCTTTCTTTTTTGTTTTGATTTTTGAATTTAATTTTCTTTTGTTTAATTTTGAATTTTTATTTGTGATATTCATGATCAAATTTTCACTGAATAAGTGCAAATAGATTTTAATTTTTTAAATGAAATATTAAAATTGTTAAACTGAAATCAAACTGAAAATTTTGTGAAATAAATGTGTGAATGAAACATTAAGAAAGTAATGCCTTTTAAATTATTATTATTATATTTTTTATATAAATATATTTTTTTGCATACCGATATTCGTTTCGGTTTCAATCCCTGTTTAAAACTCTAACTTTACAATTATTCAAATAATAATTCCCAACTTGCGCTCAAAAGTATGCTACAAAAAGTGCAGATAATCACAGTAACTCACCTCGTTACGCAACGCATTCTCAGGCACATTCTTCTCCATCATCTGCAGCTTCTTTTCCAGCAGATTGATCTTGTGTATCAGCTGATCCTCGGAGATCATGCTCTGCCAGCACATGAACGAGTTTTTGCGCGTGGAATCGAGTACGCCCTGCAAATTACTGAGCTTAGCCTTGAGCATCTTTTCGCGCTGCGAGGCCTCCTGTAGAAATGCATTTAGACGCTGAATTTCATCGTAACTGATACGATTCGGTCCCGCCGGCTGCATTTGATCCGACTCTATTGAGATGGCTTCCCGACCATCGGGCAGGAATAGAGTGACGCGTGCGATGATACAGCCGTGCACCTCCTGGCGTGAATTCTCAATGACCTCGACGCCAAACTTGACCGTGTCGCCGTAGTGCAGCTCGGCGGGCTCATTGCCAAGCTTGTTGTCATTGATGAAGGTGCCGTTGCTGGACTTGGTGTCCTTTACCCAGAAGTGTCCGTCCGCCGTGTACCACAGCATTGCGTGATTGCGCGACAGCACCTTGCAATCAAATATGGCATTACCCTCGCTCGCCTTGCTCTTGGCTATGAGTCGTCCGACCTTGCACTCCTGGTTCGGGGCCAGGCAAATGGTGCGCGTCTCAAACTTGTGCGATTTACCCTCACACTGCAGTATTATCTTAGCCTCGCCCGCCGTCATCTCCGCCCCCGCCCCCGCTCCTGCCACCGCATTCGCCACCGCTTCGTTTGGCATTTGTAAGGCACCCATCGAGCTGAACAGATTGTTGCTCGTCGTTGTGTTATTGGAGGAGTTCAGCACCGAGTTGATAGCCAGATGCAGCTGCACCTGCTGCTGTGCCAGATGACCCTGCAAATAATATAAACAAATAGATAAGATTACAATATTTCGATTTGAGCTGTAAAAAAAATGTAAATCACAATTGATTGCAAATATTTCAATCTGCAATAAATTTAACAAATTTAATATTTAAGTTAAGAGAATATTATACAGTCTGTTAAGATTACTTTACACACTCAAAAAAGGGTAATATGTTGACTTTAAATATATATTTGGGAAGGTCAATTAAATTCCGTTTGAATGAAGCAAAATTTAACTTAACAAAAAATATTTTTTTGTTGCAAAAAAATTCTTCAAATAATTCCAAGAGTAACTGCAAAAAAAATTTCCAAAAATCTCTTCGCTGGTATTATTTATAAATTTTGAAAATTGCTAAAAAGCCACAATTTGTATGAAATGCAGGAAAAATGGGTTAAAATAGTAATTTTTAGGATTTTCAAAATATTAGAAAAATACTAGTGAAGAGATTTTTGAAATTTTTTTTTTGAAGTCACTCTTGGAATTGTTTGAAGAATTTTTTTGCAACAAAAAAATATTTTTTGTTAAGTTAAATTTTGCTTTTCATTCAAACGGAATTTAATTGACCTTCCCAAATACAGGGGTGGTCAAAAGTATTTACACAACACTTAAAGTTAATTGTACTCGTAATTTGAGCTTACTTCATGTAAAGTTTGGTATCAATGGAAAGGTCTTTTGAATTCCTTTCAAATGATACCAAAATTTGTTTAATCCGTTAAGTACCCACTGATAAATTTGAGTTTTTGTAAAAGTCAATTTTTTTGACTTTTTTCCTGGGTCTCAAACAAAAAATGTTTTGATGCAAAAAGTTTCTTTAAACAATTTAAATAGTGACTGCAAAAAAAAATTTTAAAAAATCTCTTCGCTAGTATTTTTAATAATTTTTTGAAAACTGCCAAAAAGGCACTTTTTCCTCATTTTCGTGCAAAAAGTGCCTTTTTGGCAGTTTTCAAAAAATTATTAAAAATACTAGCGAAGAGATTTTTTAAAATTTTTTTTTGCAGTCACTATTTAAATTGTTTGAAGAAACTTTTTGCATCAAAACATTTTTTGTTTGAGACCCAGGAAAAAAGTCAAAAAAATTGACTTTTACAAAAACTCAAATTTATCAGTGGGTACTTAATGGGTTAAGGAAACTTTTGTATCATTTGAAAGGAATTCAAGAGACCTTTCTATTGATACCAAACTTTAACTGAAGTAAGTTCAAATTACGAGTAGATTTAACGTTAAGTGTTGTGTAAATACTTTTGACCACCTCTGTATATATTTAACCCATTAATGGCTGCCCATAGATCGGCTGGTACGATTTTGACAAAATTTGGAAATGTGTGCCTAGAAGACCATAGAAGTTGAAAGAAACAAAAAAAAAATTTTTATCTTCAAATTTAATTTTTTCGATTTCCATACATTTTTTAGCTATTTTCGATAACATTTTGTATGCAGAAAAATAGCTAGATATTCACCTGTAAAAAACTACAAGTATAACAAGGATAACTAAACTGTTCAAATTTTATACTTATATTTTTATTATTTCTCTTTACTATGAAATAAATTTTGTCTCGATATCTCTCACATGCCCCGAGCTAGAATTTTTAAAGTGTCAATACTTTTTTGGGTATTTAAATACCCATTAGCCGTTAATGGGTTAAAGTCAACATATTACCCTTTTTTGAGTGTGTAAAGTAATCTTAACAGACTGTATAATATTCTCTTAACTTAAATATTAAATTTGTTAAATTTATTGCAGATTGAAATATTTGCAATCAATTGTGATTTACATTTTTTTTAACAGTTTTCAAAACAGTGGAATTTAAATGATCTTTCCAAATATATATAAGCTATTATTTTCTTATTTAAAGTCAAAATATATAATTTTTTTGAGTGAGTAAAGTAATCTTGACAGAATGTATTTATTTTTGTTAATAAATTAAAGACTGAGTTTTATTTTTCGACCAATATTAAAAATTTATAAAACTAGTTTAATTAAAATTCATCATTTATAAAAATTGACATGAGTAATTCTTTAATTTCAATTATTAAATAAACATGAACATCCTTCTTTTATAAAGGACAGAATCCTTAAAGAATCTATTTCTTTATCTTTTTTAATTTAAAGCAAATGATTGCAAAGCTCTAGTGAGTTATGACAAACATCAAATAAAATGTTCGACTAAAGTTAAACAGATATCGAAGTATGAGGACTAAAAAATAATTTGTAAAAAAAAAATTCAATATTTAATAATAGGAACCGAGTATTTTTAAGAAGAACCATAACACTTAAATAAAAATTATAATTAAAATTGATATTTAAAACACATTGTGCTGGATTTTAATCCATAATTGTAATCGAAAACTGTTTGCAATCATTTCTTCTAAATTGATTGCAGACTCCAATTTTTACAATTAAATTAACTGCAAACAATTATAATTTTAAACGATTAAATATTGATTGCAATTGATATAACTCGAATATGCGTTTGAAATAAAATACCTGCAAGGTGTTGGTATTGGAATCGCAGTTATCGGCCGCCGCAGTTGTATTGTTGTTCTCCTGATTCTCCAGATTGTCGTTGGCATCGTTGCTATTGATATTGCTATTGCTGTTATTGATATTGCTGTTGCTGTTGTTGCTGTTGCTATTGTTGATGTTCTCTGTGGGCAGCTCACACGTTTCGGTCTCGTGTTTCTCACGCAACAGCAGCTGGTCCTGTTCGGGTTTTTCGGTTGAGTTCCATTATTGTTAGAGCTTTTTTATTGATTCGTTGCTGACGCTTTGAAATCTCCACAGCAGGAACGCCAGGTATTATATGAGTTCCTGGACGCGCTGTTAATTCCTGATCTGAAGATTTTTCAGAGGAACTAACTTTATTTACAACTGCAACTGAAGCTGTTTCTGCAATCGCTGTTGTTGCTGTTGTTGTTGCTGTTGTCGTCGGCGTCGAAGTCGTTGTTGCTGCTGCTGCTGTTGTTGTTGCTGTTGATGCTGCCACGTTGGATTTCTGCTCGTCATCCTTATTACTCTGCCATTCGTTGCTGACCAAGACCATAACTGAAAAGTGTGATTAACACAGAGACAAAACAGACAGTAAAAGTTAATCAGTTGTAAATTCTTGCAGATTTGTATAATTTGATTTGAATGTTTCAAAATTTGTGTATTGTGTGACCCAAATAAAACAACCGAAATATTATACCTGACATTCCATGAAATTCAACTCAATGTTTACCTGATCAAATGTATTAATACAATTAACTTTATAAGATTTCTGCTTTCAACAATTTTAAAGATAGACAAAACGTATGGATAAGTTTATACGACAGCTTGATTCGGTTTAAGTAAAACTGAGTCATGAGATAATTGATTTTTTAATTTAATTACAGTCAGCTGATTTTCATATATTTAATATGTGACAGCTCGACACACTTAAAAAAAAAGTGTCGAAAATCGAAACGATTTTGATCAAGCAGATTTAGCTGCTGTGTAAACTTGGCATTAGTTTTGACCAGGCGCGGGCAGTATAGGCTCTGGGAGCTATGCGGCAGCTCCTAACTTTTTTCGGCGCCGTGAAGTCGCACACAAGCAGCTCGAGTCGAGGCGTCATAAATCAATTAGACACGGTCAGCTCGCGAACAAGCTAGCAACAACAACGCACACAGGCAGCTCGAGTCGAGGCATTAGCAACAACAACGCACACAGGCAGCTCGAGTCGAGGCATTCGAGCTTCTTTTTTGTACACTTGAAAAAATATATAAGGTATTGAATTTACTGCGAACTTCCATCAGTAAAGACAAAGTAGATTTTGAAAAACTAATAAACGAATAAAATAAAAAATAAAATTGAACCTACTCAATAATTTTGTTTAGTGTATTTTTTGCTCACACATTTGGGTAGGTCGTAAAAGTAGGTAGAAACGAAAAGGGTTGTTGTTGTAGTTGCAAAGGCGCAGTGTGTGCGCGCTACGCGCCGCGCCGAAGACCTTTTTTTTTGCTCGCACATTATTTGGGTGATCGACAAAGTAGGTAGACGCGAAAAAGGTTGTTGTTGTTGTTGTTGTAGAGCTCCCAAGTTAAAATTTTGTGCCCACCGCTGGTTTTGACAATTGGAATTTAATTGCTGCCAATAACAAAAATTAGTTCCAATTTAAGATTCTGAGCTATAATATAAATAATCCGAAACTGATGTTTAATTCTTATTATTTTTCTTTTAATTTTTATATTCTTCAATGCCCATTATTCCTTTTGATTTTGACTCCTAATTGAAGAAAAATCTTTTAATTCTTAAAATTTTTCAATGTGCGTGAACAGAGAAAAAAATTATACATACTTCAGTGCAGCCACAAAATAATGTTTTGTATAAAAATAGAATATTTTCAAAATATAATTGAAGAAGCGGGCAACAAAAGCGAGTACTTGTGCAAGTGTGTGTGTTGCTTCATGTGTGTATGTGGGAGGGGGCCGCCGAAAAAAAACAGTTTGTTTGTTTGTATATGTTTTTGATCGGGGCGCGTCTGCTCCACTTTGGAAGGCAAAGAACTGAGAAGCAGAGAAACAGAGAGATATGTATGTATGTAAATAACATACTCATACATATGTACATGTTAATGTGCGTGCTATATATGTATATTAAATAATAGTGCAATAAACTGCGTGTGCGAGCAGAAGAGAAACAACAACAACAGTAGCCAGAATCCATAATTGGAAGGAGGAGGAGGAAAGAGAGAGAGACCCCTTACCTTACAGCAACAGCACAGAGCGATGATAGCGGACCCATGGCCCCAACGATAACAACAACTACTTGATGGATATATGGTAAAATACAGTTGATGTTTGTTTGTTTGTTGTTGTTGTTGTTGTTATTGCTGCTCTTGTTCGTTCTGTTGTTGGGCGGCGGTGGGCGTGGGGAAAGCTTTGAACAATGCAAAACTTTTGTTGTTGATTGGCATGGAGCACACACACACACACGAACACAAATGTGATCTGAGCTGCGCCGTCGTCTGTCTGCTTCTCTGAATCTGCATGTGTGTGTGTCGCTGCTGCAGTTACAACAACGACCACCACAGCTGGCTGGGGGGGAAGAGGACGGCCTGGAGTGTCAAGACTGCGTCTCGTATTGTTTCGTTTTTTTTTCACATGTATGAAAATTGATACACAAATTAAGTACTAGCTGCAGCTTAATTGAATTTAATTACAAGTGCCTGTATGTGTGTCGTTGACATTTGGAGAATTTACCGTTCTGCTGCTCTCTGGTCGTTTGCTTTGGCTTATGTATTCGCGCAAAGGGAAAGAAAAAAAAAACAGCACAACACAATTCTTATTTTTTGTCGCGCTTGTTTTTCGATATTTAATGCACAATAATTGACTTTGTTATTGTAAACAGAAGAGCGACAAGAACTCACCTTGGTTTTTCTGTTGTTTTTGTTAATCAATTTTGCAACGCAGCGAAAGCGAATAATATTTGCGATAATTGTTTTCAGTTCTCAAAACCAAACCTCTTCACTAGCTACATATGTATACTAGACACGATACAACTGGCTATTGTGAGTTGTCACTAAAAAGTCATACGCTTACTTTGTTTTAAGCGAGCTTATAGTTGCACTGACAGACTCTGGTTTGATCGAATAACAATGTCTGCATAATCAAACATAGCCAAAACGCAAATAAATAATAAATTTACCTATATTTTGGTCATAAGACAACTAATTCGTCGTAGCGTGTATGTTTGACTGCATGAGGTAGAGTTGTCACTACTCGTTGCAGTTATCGATTACACTCACTACCGCCATCTGTTAACGAATCCCTGTTAAAGTACAGAAAAATGTTAAACTAACAGAAATACAATCAGATTTTTGGGTATTTTAAATGTTTATTGGCTTAGTTTAATTGAAAACTCTTGAACTTATCAAAATTATAAAAGCCAGCTCGCACCTGTCGTCCCCCAAAGAATCGTCCATTCAAATCCACAACAGCTGTAAAGTAAACAATGTTAGACAAATGTGGAAAAAGATAAAAAGTAATCAAAACGAACCTTTTATGGCGCTTTCAATGCGTTTGAATTCGACAAATATTTTGACGGCATCTTCAGGCACCGTGCCGAATGCCTCGGTTATGATGACACTGTTCACCTCACCATACTTGGTATTGCACTCATCCTTCACCTCCGGCTCCAGTTCCTCGTCCACATCGCCCGGTCCGACCATGTTGCGGAGTAACACAACTTTGCTGGGCGCCTTCATGATTTCGGTTATGCTCGGCTCCGGCTCGGCAGCAGCTGCAGCCGCTGGTGGCCCTGGCAATGGTGGCGGCGGCATGGCTGCTGCAGTACCCGCAGGCGTAGGACTTGATACTGTCGGCGTTGTGTTCCCAGCTGGCGCCTGCTGCGGGGTAGGGGGAGGAGAGGATGACGCCGCGAGTGGAGGTAGAAATACGTCTTTTTCATGTATGATGCGACCACCGCGCTTAGACGTCTTTTCCACTTGGAGCGCCACTGACATTCCCTGCTCCGATTTGCCCAGACCTTGGCCATCTTTGAAGCCGTACTTTGCCATAATCTTTGCCGCCACCGAACTGGCCGTGGCCGAGTAGGGTATGGTTACATTCGAGGAGCCATCGCCGTTATCGATGGAAAGTGATGGTGGTGGCGCAATGGCCGCACCGCCTCCTTGTTTAGCCACTGAGCCAGGAGCAGGTGGACTATATCTGTCCTCGTCGCTTTGCCGCTGACTAAAGCCACTGAATTTCACCGCTGGTGGCGAGCTATCGTGATTGTGCAAATCCCTGCGTCCGCTACGATTACGCTTGCGATCACGATCTCTGTCCCGATCGCGCTCCTCCCGATTGTTGCCGCCCCCGCCCCCTCCGCCGCCGGCGTTGCGTGGCTTGTCACTGCTCTTTGTCTTGTCCTTTAGCTTCTCATATTCGTTGGGCCACTGCGGATCATACTCGTCCACAAAATCCCAATCATCTGTTTTGATGCTCTCCAACACTGGCGCCGGAGCCAGTGTCGTGCTCGTGACGATTGTTTTGGCAGCCACTGTTACGGGCACAAAACTATCCGAGTCTGTGTTACGTTTAGCACGCAGATTAACAACTGGGGTCATTAGCTGCCCATGCAAGTATATAATTCATTATTAATATGCGTTTGATGCATTAAAATAACATTCAACAACTTTACACACCGGTTTCTTGATTTGATCCCTTGGCTTTGGTTTGGGGAGCTGTGCTTTCTTTACTGCCAGCTGCGTTTGCAGCATTTTGATGCCTGATGACCATCCATCCATTTGGCTGGCACGCGGCTTTGCGTCTATGTCGTCGTACAAGTCCATTTTATATTATTATTTTGTTTTTTAGTCCATAAACAAATGTTGAACGAAAACTTTTCGTCTCGGACTGGGAGCCAGTGCTCGACAATGAAGCACACGACAGATTTGCGTTTTTCAGCACTACATTTATTTAACATTGCAGCAACAGTTCTACAAACCAGCGATAAATAATGTTAGCATACCACTTGTTTATTTATTTGTTTTAATTATAATTATTCAACAATCTATTGATGAAATGAATCAAAAATAAAGCAAATTTAAAAAAAATGGTCTACATTTTGTGTGTCCTCAAGAATATAAAACGAAAAATAAAAATATGCATATGTAGCTCAGCTCATGATGAAATTTTAACAAGGTGATGTACTCGCTCTCTCTCGGGACGACGTTTTTGCTGTCAGCTCTGAGAGAGTTTGACGTGAGACAGACGACAGAGATGGAAACCTTTTTTTGTTTGGTTTTCTATACTGTTTACTCATTTTCGTTTTGTGCGCCTTGCAATATATAAAACCAAAATAAAAAGCTACGGCATGTTAGTCTTATTGTTCCATTTGTCTCTTCTTTATGTCTCTGGAAACACGAACCAAACGACTCGAGTTTGAGCGACATATTTTATACACACGGGGCATTTTCACAGAATTTAACACAACTGCTTACTACGATGTTGACTTTTGTACTGAGCAATCGTGGCCCCGAAAAAGAGGGCACGACAAACAAATACATCACCTTGTTATAATTTCATTATGGCTCAGCTGTTCGGTTGACACAGTTGCTAACAGAATCTGTTAAATTTTCAGCTTGGTTTTTGACGATTTTACTATACTTGTTGTCATTTAAAAGAAGAACAAACAATTTTATAAATCAATTACAACAGTTTTTCATAAAATGACAACAAAAACAATAATCATATAAAAAAAAGTGAAAACTCCAGTAATTGTTGGCTGCCCGCTGTTAATAACAGTTTCCCAAAATGTTAATTTTTGCCACTTTCCACACTTTGTTTTGTTAATAATTAAAAATAAAATGGGCAATGAGGGCAGCAAACTAAAAGGCATAATAATTGATAAAAATGCAGTCGAGGTGAATGACTTTTGGGCACTGTACAATGCCGAGTCACCGACCACCTGCAGCGAGGAAGGAGGCGGCGGGCAACTTCTGTCCATATTCAAGGGTGAAGTTTTGGTGAAAGGCCAATTATGGGTCGCCCAGGGGCCAATGGAGCGTGCCATAAAGGTAAGTGTAAGGTAAATACCAAATCCAGCTACTACATGCGTTGATTAACCCGCAGAATCTGAAGATCTATCGCCATCCGTATATACTCAAATACATGTCCACATGGGAGCAAGCTGGACAAAAGCATTTGGCCACGGAGCGCGTGAGGCCTTTAAATGATGTGTTGGCGCAACAGAGCGATATACAGGTGTGCCTGGGACTGCGCACCATACTCTGCAGTTTGATATTTTTAGTGGAAAAGGCGCTGGCCCGACATCTCAACATTTGCACACAATCCGTTTATGTGACGGACAAGGGCAGCTGGCGTTTGGCTGGCTTCGAGTACGTGTGGAAGGCCAAGGAGTTGAATAAACAGCTGCTCGAGCTGTCGCATAGCTTTCGCCAGCCGTTGGCCATCGATGCGGCCAATTTGGAGCACGCACTGGAACAGTTTGCCTTTGCGACCCTTTGTGAACAAATTCTGGACAAGTTGAAGGATGGGAATAGCACGACGGGCACACCGCATGTACAGGAATTTCGCGAGTATTGCAGCACACACTTGAAGCATCAGAACACTGAGATGCGTCCCAGGCTGTCCGCCGTGCTCCTGCATCCGTATTTCAATCACGAATTCGTTTTAATACATTCCTTTCTATTTGAGCTGCCATTGAAATCGGTGCAGGAGCGTCAGCAATTCTTCAGCAGTCTGATCGAGCGTCTGCGCTGCTTTGACGAGCAGGTTGTTGCCTCTCAACTGGCCAGTGATCTGCTCTCTCGCATGGTCCTGCTCGATCCCACCGCCCAGCATTGTGTGACGCCGTTTGTGCTGCGCACCAAGACGGACAACGGAGCCACAGCTCTATTCTCGCCACAGACGTATGTGGAGTTTCTCCTGCCACATGTGCTCAAGATGTTTCGCCTACGGGATGCACAAATCCGGCTCATATTGCTCGATTATTTCATGGAATATGTGCGTCTGCTGAGCGATGAGCAGCTGCTGAGTGAGATTCTGCCTCATTTGCAGCTGGGCATGAACGATACCAACGATGTCCTGGTGGCCAAAACGCTGCGTTCCCTTGCCGATCTCGTGCCCATTTTGGGTGCGGCAACGGTGCTCGGTGGCGATCGAAGACGCTGCTTTTCGGATGGACGTCCGCATGCGGCCGTTTCCACGGACAGCACGGCACAGTGGACCGAACCGCGTTCCATAACGCCGCTGATGAATGGCAGCGCCTTGGATGCAGTGGATTACATGGTCTCGGGCAGTCCACTGCCTGTGGAAAACAATGTGGCACCGATGCCGTTGCGTTTGAGCCCCGATGGCGGCGAGGATGACAAGAGTATCACAAATCTAAAGGAGAAACCTCTGGAGTTGAGTCACAGTGGAAGTCCAGATAGCCACTCGGATAGTGCCGACAGTTCCACGAGCAGTGCTGCCCATGAACAAACGCTGGTCAACGATGAGGAGGAGGCCTGGTCGGATTGGGAGAACGGCGATGAGCTGCAGCGTCTGCATGTCAAGCAGGAGACTTTGGATGAGCTGAACCTGAGCAATGTGGAAACCCAAAGCAGCACCTCCTCCACACAGGCCACACAGCCATCGATAGCCGACTCCTTTCGCACCGCTTGCTCCACCGTTTCCACATCCACCACCACCACTAAAGCAATCCCGCCCCCGTCCAACCGCAAGCTCATCGATGATCTCAGCGCCCTGGACATTCAAGTGCAGCTAACAACGCCGAGCAATACCACCGAACCAGCTGAATTTGATTTCTTCAAGGACATGGAGCCCGTCATCGAGTCGAAGCCACCAGCCAGCGAATCCGAGGTCGTCCAAATCGATGCCAGTCGCTTTGCGGCCGCCTCATCCAACGCCTATGGCCACGACACAGATGCCGAGGCGGTTCAGGGCTGGGGCCATGACGAGGACGATGAAGATGATGTCGTTTGGGGCAACAGCGCAGAATCCACCATCGTCTCTTAGTAATTTAGTTAAACTATCAAACATACATGTTAGTCTCACTATCCGTCGCCATTTCTTGTTACATGTTCTAGCTATGTCACTAGCCAGCATTTTCAATTTAATGGTTTAAACCCAACTTAAAGTACACTTCTGTACATATCCATGTATCCATCGTGTCGCTATGCAATAAATTCCAATACGCTGGGGCCGCGTATAATTGTACCATACTATATGTAATCATTTTAACAATGTTTTTGGTTTTTTTTTAAGGGCTGAGAATATTGTTATAATAATGAGAGCCTTCATTCATATCAAAGACGAGCCAATCCATGAAAGTTTTGGAAAAGATTTCGTTGTACAGATTTTGACAGATCATCTTCACCATTTTATAGGATCTGTTATATAGATTTGTTTTAACTTAATCTTCGTGTTAGCTCACGAATTGTAGATGTTATTGAAGCTGCTTATAAATGTCATACGAAGTCTGAGACAGTTCTAAGAACTATTGTATTGAATACTTTAAAGCAGCGGTGGGCACGCAGTGGCTCCGGGAGCAGCGATTGCTCCCAACTATTTTTAGACCCCGTACTTTAAAAAAGTATAGGGGTCTATTAACTTTGTCACAAAAAAAAATGTGCGTAACAGGCAGAAGGAGGCGTGGCAGACCCCATAAAGTATATATATTCTTGATCAGCATCAACGGCCGAGTTGATATAGCCATGTCTGTCTGTCCGTCTGTCCGTCTGTCCGTCTGTCTGTCTGTCTGTCCGTCTGTAAGAGCGCCTAGATCTCAGAGACTATAAAAGCTAGAGACTTCAAACTTGGTATGTAGGTGCGTCTATATTGTAAGCAGATCGAGTTTGTTTTAGATTTTGGCCACGCCCCCTTAAACGCCCACAAATTAGAAAATCTTAATTATAAGAACAATTTTAAAGATAGACATTCCTTATTAAGCATAGACGAAGATATTGTTACTTTCCATATTTGCTGAAAATTTCATCGCGATCGGATAATAAACAGAGAAGATATTGAACAACTAAATTTTCCATTATTTGCCATACTTTAGCAGCAACAACAACAATCAATGAATACAATTAATTACTTTTGACTTACAGTCCAGTAACAATGAAATCTATTACTGGACAATAGATTTCAAAGAGCGACTGTGGCGCAGTTTGTAAAGACGCTTAGTTTTTTGCTTACATTGTCAGTTGTGTCAGGGGGTCGCGGGTTCAAATCCTGACACGGACAAAATTTTTTTTGTTTTTAAAATCAATTTTTTTGTGTTATGTTGATATTTTATATAAGTGTTGCATTTTTATCAATTCAAAATGTTAGTATTTATTATTTGACCAATAAAATTAAGTTGTTAGCAGATGATCCCCAAATGTTTTTTTTAATGTTATTAAATTTTAAAATGATGTTGCAGAAATCATAACTGGCAAAGAATAAATCATTGTAGTCTTAACATATCTGCATTTTGCATTTGTAAAGTTGGCTTCGGTGGCCTAAGGGGCAAAGTTCCCAGTAAATTAGCAATTAGTCGCGGGTTCAACTCCCAGCGAGAGCAAATTTTTTAATTTTTTTTTTTAATATTTGCAGACTTTTTAGATCATATGTAGGTCCCGAGCTCGAATCCCGGCTTGAACAGACTTTTTTATTTTTAAGATTTATTAATGTTTTCCTGACATTTTATATTAATGTTGCAGTTACATCAATTCAATGTTAATATTTGATTTTTTTTTGGTTTATTATTAAGAGATGTGGGAAATGCTCTTATCGCTTTCTCGCTTTCTCTAATGCTTAAATCAATTTATTTTGTGCATCTGTTAAATTTGATGATGTGCTTTAATAAATCATTTATTATATCTTTAATGTAAATTGATATACGTATCCTCAATATATTTGGGCGAAAATATATATATATTACAATGCATTAAATGTTTGTAGCGACTTATATTACATGACTTTAAGCAGTGTTTGCTTTTGCATAGTAAGTACGGGGTCTTCGACAGTCGAGTACCGCTCGACTGTAGCACCGCCGACTAGTTCTTCCTACTGTTGTAGTTGTTGTGCTCCCGAATTCAGATTTCGTGCCCACCGCTGCTTTAAAGGAATGAAATATGTTTGATGTGCATAGGATAAGAAAAATGTTTTAAATTTCACATTGTAAATATTAATTCATATCGGAGTAAGTATTATCCAGGCATTAGGTAAGCTTATATACTTCCCAGTAAAATTGATTTGTTAGTCTTCACAATTAACCTATTTTATTATTTCGATAAAAGAAATTTTAATTTTCTTTTATTGAAAACAAGGTTTTCTACTATTAAAATTAAAATTCAAGTTCAAACTTTCATAACTCTATCATAACCGATACGATTTCTAAGCGGAGTACCATTCAAATTTCCATAATTTCATTCAAATAATTTTCTAGCTTTTGGTCTTGGCTTTTTTGAATATTCAAAGTTCTATCATTAAACCAATTCGTTATGACATAATAATTATAATTATGTGTGAATTGAAAATTGATTGTTTTTTAATAGATTCAGCTGATGCTTGAGTATCTTCCGCAATTAAGAGGACTGTGGAGAGATTGAATTTAAGAAGTTCCTCTAAATATTTAATCTTCATTTTTATCAACTGTGGGAAAGGGTATATTCCTGCAATCAAGCTTTACGAATTACCGATAAATTAAATAAATATTATTTGATAACGGTCTAATCTCAATTATCATAATTTTGAATGCTTGAAAGTATCTCTTATATGCTGACTTATACCTATACAAAATTTTATAGACTGACTTGCTAGCTAGATAACGTCATTAATTCCAGATAAGCAAGCTTCAATTAGTATAAAATAATAATAATTATCAATGTCAGGCACAATCGAAGCTTGTCGGTCATCTGAAAACTTTATGAACCTCCCTCAGGAATAATCGTGATTAGAGATGGGCATGGGCCGTGCCGTGTCCGTGCCGTGCCGTGCCTATTTAAAAAAATTCCGTGTTGGGCCGTGTTGGGCCCCTTATTAAAAATTGCCGTGTTTTACCGTGCCAAAGTCGGTAGGCACGGTAGGCACGGGAGGCACGGTACAGATTTTGAACTTAAGTATGGTACTATCGATAAGTTGGCGTAGTTTTATCGCTTGTTTGTCAGCTTGAGCTGTAGAATTCATCGATGTATCGCACAATTTGCGAACACTTACAACATCGATAGCACGATTGATGCCATTATGATAAAAAAGTGACGCCACGAAGTGACAAAAATAAAGATGGGCATGGGCCGTGCCGTTCCCGTGCCGTGCCGTGCCTATTTAAAAAAATTCCGTGTTGGGCCGTGTTGGGCCTCAGTTTTTACCAGCCGTGCTTGGGCCGTGCCGTGCCTCATAAAGGAGGCCCATGCCCATCTCTAATCGTGATCGTCTTTGGTTGCATACAAACAACAAAAGAACTGTTGATAAGACAATCAGTTCAAAACGCTAAACGAATTAGACACACCCTTTAGTAAGAATGAATCAGTAAAAGTTAATGTGAATTAAGGGAAATAGGGACATTTTTTGAAAACTCTAAGGACCGTTTTTTCAATGTACATATAAACTGTATCTAAGATAGATTTTTAAAATTTGACAGTAATTTCTATACATTTAAAGTTAAAATATATTTTCAATAGTTATCAAACACCTTATTTAGACATTGAAAAAACGGGCCTAAATAAAACTTTTGAAACTATTATAGAGCCAAGACTAGACAATATTTTTGAATATTATCGTTAAACCTTGGTTGTACCCCTTTCAAAATAGAGTATTCTCAAAATAATATATACTTGAGTTGCCAAAAATTGAAATTAGTTCAATTTTGTGTGCGCTTTCCACAACATTCAGTTTATAGATCATAAAAACATAGTTTTGGGTTAGCTATGAGGATTACTTGGCTTATCTTTGCAATTGCATTCATTATAATCAATGATGGCTTTGCAGAATGGTCTAATCATGTGCAAAAATCGCCAAAAAGTCAGAAAATCAATGATATATTAAAGAAATATATTAATAGAAATAATACTGTTGAAAGTTTTCCCACAAACTGTTCCACAACAAATGGCATACAAACTATACAACTTGTCGGACTGGAACCTTTCGAGGTCCTTTGCAATTCCAGTTGGATGATGATACTAAATCGCTTTGATGGTCAGTTGAATTTCTATCGCGATTGGCAAGCCTACAAAGCTGGCTTTGGGAATCTGTCCAGCGAGTTTTTTATTGGATTGGAGAAACTACACGCAATAACCGCCAGTCAGGAACATGAAGTCTATATACGTCTTGAGGACTTTGATGGATCAACAAGATATGCGCTATATGATGATTTTCTGGTGGGCAATGAAACTGGTTTCTATGCTATGGAAAAGTTGGGCAACTATGCTGGAGATGCCGGTGATTCGTTGAGTTATCATTTGCATATGAAATTCTCAACGTACGACAAAGATAATGACAGATACTCCGGAAACTGTGCAATCGAGCGAATGGGAGCCTGGTGGTATAACTGGTGCAATAACAGGTATATTTGATTCATACCTGTTAAATAATGATTAGTAATCATAATCATTAGTAATTAGATTATTTTTGTTTAAAAGTCGAACTAATGATTAAGTTACGATTATTTTCGGTTTTGCCCAATTATTTAATGATTACGATTACAAAAAATCAGAAATAATCTAAAATTATTAGAATTATTCAAAAATAATCAGAAAAAATCAAAAATAATCTTTTTGAGTATTCGGATTATTTTAGATTTTTTCTGATTATTTCTGAATCTTTAGTAAAAATCAAATTATTTTAAATTTTCACAGCCAAAGTAGCCAAAATAATCAGAAAAAATCAAAAATAATCCGAAATAATCAGAAAGATTTTTTTTTGGATTTTTTCTGATTATTTTTGAATAATTGTAATAATTTTAGATTATTTCTGATTTTTTGTAATCTTAATCATTACAAATTTTTTAATAGTAATTATATAGTCATTACGATTATTTTGAAAATAATCTAATTGATTAGTAATTCTAATCGAAATTTAACAGTTATGATTTGATTGTACTCCTCTTAAATACAGCTTTTTAAACTATGCTTTTTTTTTAGCCATCTTTTCGGAATGTACTTGAGCGGTAATTACAGCCCAGATATCGGATTTAGAGGCATCACCTGGTGGGACTGGCGTGGACCTTATTATTCATATAAAAAAGTACAAATTCTTGTGCGACCAAAGGCCAAAAAATAAAAAGAAAATAGCAACAATAATTATATAGACTTTGTTTATCTTGAGAGCAATCTATTTGTGTGTCAATTTATTATCAAAGCCATTTATTTATTAAATTCCTTTTGATGACTCACCTGGCGCATTAATAACAATTTCGATGTTCGATAATAAAATCCAGAACGCCGAGCGATCTAATAATTTTATGTATGTATATTTTGATGCATTTCTTTTTAATAATTTTTAAAATGTTTTCCATGTTTATCTTTTTTTTTTGTTTTGCTTTTTTGTTTTGCATGCATTTTGTTTTCGTTTAAAACTATTCTTGTAAAATTGTTAAATTATCTTTTCGTTTTGTCGTTTGTTTAGCAAAAATGCTATATTTACGCAAAAACATTCTAAAATGCATTTGTTTTATATCATTTGACTATATGACTTATTAACATTTAAACGATCAAAATGAGGCTCAAAGCGATCTGAGGATCAAACAGGCTAAAAATGGAAAATAAACATGAATAACTTATGCAAACAGTTTAGTTAAATAACAAACAAAAAAAATGAAATAATAAAACACTAAACAAGTTTCAACTATTTACTCACGTTTTGTTTTTTTATTTTGCTTACATTTAAAAAAAAGGTAGTTTTTACGCATTAATTTGTTGTTTTGTTTTTGTTTGTTTGTTTGCCTTGCAGCATCATTATCATGCTCAACTTAATCAATGATCTTAGTAATCGTAATTACATTATTTAATTTAAATAAGATCAGCTGAAGTTTATCATTTTTTGTTTTTTTGTTTATATACTCTTACGATTTTTCATCAAATACGTTTCTATGCAAACGCAATCGAAAAAATCGGTGCGCTAAATATGTTTACAATTAAAAATATTTTCTGCACACACTGCTGCGCTCTTTATACATGATGCAAGTGCGGGGGGTGCGGATGGGTGGTGGGAGCCTGGGAACGATTGGAACTAACTCGAGCTGAATGAGAGAATAATGGGAGTGAGAGAGAGAGACGCTAAGCGATACACTTATATAAACAAAGGTGGAGAGAGAGGAACAGGAACAGGCTTTGGCGACGATTGCCAGAAATTTCAAATTTGTTGCACACATTTTACATAACTTTTTTATAATTTTGTTTCGATTTTTCTTTTTCTTTTTTTGTTTAGGAAAGTAAATCTTAAAAAAAAAAATAATAAACAATTAAACATTTATATAAAAAAGCATATGTTTTTACATGCATTTTCCGAACAAGTATCATACTTCATAACTTCCTTTTCACTTATGCTTACGGCTTGCTTTGTTGCTTGCTTTATCGCTTCTTCTTCTTCTTCATATACATGATCTCTCATTATCTTGTCTTATGGATTTCTGTATGTGTGTGTGTCTGTTGGATGTATGAGTGTGCGTGTGTGTGTGTGTATTTGCTTTGATTGTGTTGTGTTGGACTTTGTTGTATGTATGATTATTGTATGCTATTATTCTTTATTGTTGTGGTTGTTGTTGTTGTTGCTATGGATTAGGGAGTTTTTTGTTTTTGTAGGCAGCCGACGCATTCGCATCACAACAACGCAGTATTCAATTCAGCTCCTTGTCTTCTAAGTACTTGTATTCAAAGGTGAAGCCCTCCTTCTTGCGCTGACTCCATTTCTCATAATCAAAGTAGATGTACGTACCCTAAAATAACAAACAAAAAAAATCATTATTTTAAATTATGCATACAAAGCTTTGTATTATATTCAGGCATGTTTTACAAATCAGAAATCGATATCTTTGATTTCATTTTGTAAAATTTAAACTTGCATTCAATTCATATTTCAATTAATTTAAACGACGAATATATCAGGGATTAAAACCCTTACCGAAACCATAACCTTTAACCGGTAAAAACCGATTGAAATTTAGAACCGTAACTGAAACCGTAACCGGGAAAAAAAATTTTCATTTAACCGAAACTCTGTAAACCAAAATAACCGTTTTGTAACCGTTTCATTTTTAAGGGTTAATTTCGGTTATTCAGGCATTCAAAAAAATATCTGAAAAATATATCTGCACTTAATAATGAAAATTGAAAAAAGATTTATTTTTCATTGTTATTTTAAAAATTGCAAATAAGAATTATGGTGTAACTTTAAAAATCCAATTTTAAAAGCATGTTTTATTTTCAATTTTAATTATGAAAATTTAAAAAACAAGTTAAAAATAATTAAAAGCAATAAATTTTTGACTGTTTGGATTTTTTCCGATTTTTGTTATTAGTTTTGTATTTTTTTTGGTTTTCTTTTTTATTTTTCATTTTTAATTTTGAATTTTGGTGATAATTTTCTTACGTTTAATTTAGAATTTTTATTTGTGATATTCATGATCGAATTTTCATAGCACTGAATTAGCGCAAAAAAATATATTTGTTTAATTAAATATTAAAATTGTTAAAATGTAACGAAACTACATCAAACTGAAGAATATGTGAAATAAATGTGTAAATGAAACATTATGAAAGTAATGCCTTTTTAATTATTATTGTTATAATATTAATATAATTATATTTTTGCAAAAAAAATGTTTTTTTGTGAAGCGAAACCATAACGGTATTTCAAAACCGAAACATACAAAAACCGTTTCACCGTTACGAAGCCTTTAATCAAAGAATTTGCGTAACCGATAACCGAAAACCCAAATGCGAAAATAACCGAAATCGATATTCGTTTCGGTTTGAATACCTGGTAAAAATTCATTTTAAATCAATATCTAACAATTTAACGAAAAAAAATTACGTTGTTAAATTAAATATTAATAAAAATTGATTAGAATGTTTAAAAATTGTTTTGATCAAATCAAATTATTCAGAGATTTATGAAACACACCTTATAATAAACATTTTAAAAATACCAATTGACAATACATATACATATTTACATACATATGTGCATTCCCATTGACAAGTTCACTCACCTGTTCGTAATCATCGTTGATAATCTTGGGCTCCTCATGACGCTGAAACCACATCATATATTTGGTGTGGAAGCGCCAACTTTGCTTTTTTAGCGCCTTAGCGGCCAGATATTGCGCCTTGGAGCCCTCCATGTAGTAGAATACAAAGAAGAGTGTCTCCGTGGAGAGTCGCTGATAGAATTCAACGGTATCGTATATGGGCAGCTGTGCCTGGTTTTTTTTTTTGTATAGAAATGATATTGCTATAGTCATATGATGGAGTCACAAATTGATCAATGTACCTGACTCACCTGTGGATAGTGCGCTGGCGTTACCACCGGTGAGCGATGAAAATATGTTTGCAGCTTCTCGGTATCAATGGGCTGTGGCAGGTGATAAAATGCGGCTTCCATCATTTGGAATTGCAGCTGATGTTCCTTCTGCAGGGGCGTTGGACCCAATGGCGTTACGCCCAGCAGCGGTGGTATGTGCGCCTCCGTTGTTGCCATCTGTTGTTGTTGCTGCTGCTGTTGTTGCTGCTGCTGTTGTTGCTGCTGTTGTTGTTGCTGCTGCTGCTGCTTGGCATTCGTTGGAACGACACCTCCACTGCCGCTGTTTGGCTGACCGGCAGCATTTGCTAGATTCATGAGTCCACTGCCAGCTGTGGGACCATTGCTGGCTGCCGAAACTATTGTACCAATGGCTGCAACAGCTGCTGCTGCCGCTGCTGCATTCTGTTGTTGTTGTTGCTGCTGTTGTTGTTGTTGCGCTGCTGCGGCTGTCGCTTGTTGTTGCTGAAGCTGCTGTTGTTGCTGCTGCTGTTGTTGTTGTTGCTGTTGTTGGTTGGCAGTTGTTTCAGTGCTAAAATGCTGTTGCAGCAGCGATTGTTGCGCTGCTGCTTGTTGCTGTTGTTGCTGCTGTCTCGTATCTAGATTAGTTGCCTGCTGTTGATTTAGGGAATTGGGTTCGATCACGGATCGATTGATGGCTTCCTGTGCCATGGTTTTCAATGAAATCGCATCGACAGCATTGCTGTTGTTATTGCTGCTGCTGTTGTTGCTGCTGCCGCTGCTACTGAGTGAGACAGGCAGACCTGCAAATCAAGCATTGTATGAACAATTTGTAAATGATTAAAGACTTTCAAAAGTCACGCACCGTTTTGCATATGTGAGGAATTCGTTTGAAGATTGGATAATTGCGCCGCCTGTTGTTGCTGCTGCTGTTGTTGTTGTTGCTGTTGGGCCTGTGCACTGGCGCTCACAATGGACGCCACCGTGGGCGCCGTTGTCTGCTGTTGCTGCAGCACAGGTCCATTTTCCAGTAGTGCTGAAAGTGCAACAAAAGGAGTTGAGTATAAATGAAAGAAGGCTGTAATATTCGATTGCAGCGGTGGGCACGCAGTGGCTCCGGGAGCAGGGTTGTTGTTGTTGATGTTGTTGTAGTGCTCCCGAATTCAGATTTCGTGCCCACCGCTGTTCTATTACATAAAACATACATGTGTTGTGTTTAGCCACCGCTGCAAATGCAATTGTTGGTGTCGCTTGAATCACAGATTGGCCTTGAATGCTGTTGCTGCTGCTGTTACTCGCTGCTGCTGCTGCTGCCGCCGCTGCTGCAGCTGTTGCTGCTGTGCCGACGGACGCTGCTGCGGCGATGTTGGCTGCGCTTAGACCAGGCGTTGGGGCATGTGGCTGCACGGCAGGATTGTGACCACTGGCAGCAACAATACTGCTGCTACTGCTACTGCTGCTGTTGTTGTTGTTGTTATTATTATTCTGTGTCCCGCTAGACGCCAAGACGGAGGCGGCCGTTGGAAGTTGCTGCTGGTTTTTGCTGGGCGTTGAGCTGATAATCTTATTGACTGGAGCTGCTGGTTGCAAATTGAATTGCTCGAATTAACAATGCAAATGAAAAAGAGTTTGATGTACTCACTATCACTACCCGCGGGCGCTTTTGATGTTGCACGCACTGGCGTCGGCTTGATCAGCTGCTGAGGTTGCTGCTGCAATGCGATAAACATAATTTACAATATTAATAAACATTTTTAACAACGAATAATTGATAAAGTAATTAGGCTAACATTTGTGTAGTGTAAATGACGTAATATTTATAGATTTAAATTGTTAAATAAAATATAAATATTATTAAAAAAAATATGGATATAGATTTACAATATTAATAAACATTTTTAACACCGAATAATTGACAAAGTAATGAAGTTAACATTTGTGTAGTGTAAATCAAATGTCATAATATTTATAGATTTAATTTGTCAAATACAATATAAATATTATTAAAAATATAGAGAAAAGATAGAGAATAAAAATTTTTAACTACAAATAGTTGATAAAGTAATTAAGTTTACATTGGTGTTTTGTAAATCAAATGATTTAATATTTATAGATTTAAATTGTATTTGACAAAATATTAAAAATATAGAGAATAGACAGAGAATAAAAGTTTTCAACAACGAATAATGGATTAAATAATTAAGTTTACATTTGTGTAGTGTAAATTAAATGACATAATATTTATAGATTTAAATTGTCAAATATTTAAATTAAAAAATATAGAGAATAGACAGAGAATAAACATTTTCAACAACCATTATTCGTTCGATAAAGCAATTAAGTTAACATTTGTTTAGTGTAAATCCAATGTCATAATATTTATAGATTGAAATCAGCGATGGGCACGCAGTGGCTCCGGGAGCAGCAGCCGCTCCTAGCTTAGGTATCGTGCCCACCGCTGATTTAAATTGTCAAAAACAATATTAATATTATTTTTAAAAAGATAATATACAATGCATTCCTTAAATTTCTAAAATAATAGGATACAGCATTACATTTATTTAAAAATATATAGAACAGAGAGTTAATTACCTTGGCTTTGCTACTGTTGACACTGCTTTCGCTGCTCTTGTTACGCTTATCGCCACCACCGCCGCCCGTTGTCGCCTCTGTGGACGTTGTCGCCGAGGATGAGGCGGCGCTGGTATCGCTTGCATAGCCAACATTGTTTCCATTCGATTGTTGTGCCGCCGCTGCCGCTGCTGCTGCTGCTGCTGCCGCCGCCTGCAAATGCTGGAATTGCGCTGCACTGGCCGCACTGGTGCCGCCGGGACCGCCACTGCTGCCCGTTGTCGCCGCCGCCTGTTGTTGCTGTGAAGATGAGGAGGAGGATGGCAGCACCTGCTGCACTGTAACTGGCGATTGGGGTGGACTGCCGCCAGACGTGACGCTGCTGGGTGATCCGCTCGTTTCGTTGCTATTGTTACTGTCCGTTGTCGCCGTGCCGCTCAGCTCGACCTCATCGAGACCGATAATGTCGTCGTAGATGAACTCGTTCTCCTCAAAGTCGGGCTCTTGCGATGAATCAATATAGTATTCGACATCATCCTTGATTTTGTTCACTTGATCCGCTTCGACGCCGTCATTATCCAGCAGTCGTAACAGTGTTTCCAATTTGGTTATATGGAATTTATGTCGATCCAGTTTGCTACGCAAATCATCCATCCGTTCCTGTTTATCGCGATCCAAACGTTTCTTTTTGCCAGCCAACAGCGATTCAATTTCGCTCTCATACTGATCAATCTGAATTTGCAGTGTACTAATTGAGCCGGTTAACCAATTGCGCGCATGATCCTTGATCCGTTGCGCTGGATCCATTTTTTGTGCTGCGCCCAAACCTTCCTTGGAATACGCTTTTGTTTTTGTCTCACGCTCTACCACCTTGAACCGTTCCATTTGCTGTGGACGAAATTCAAAAATGTGAACAATTAATATTTGTCATTTTTAATTACAAATACTAGATTATATCAAAATTAAATTTAAAATTAATGCATATTTTAAAATTAATTTTTTAAGAACTAAAATGGTTTATTTCATTGTTACAAAATGGATTATTTGTAAATTTTTAGCAAAGGAAAATAATTTATAAAAGTGAAGAAAAATATTTAAAAATTTTGTTTACAATGAAAAATTATTGAAATTAAAAAAAAAAAACAATAGTCTAGAAAGAGATTCCAGATAGTTCAATTGCATATAAAAATAGACTCGTGTTGTGTTTTCGAGAAATCTGACTATATAAATAACATGATTGAGATACATTTTAAAAGCCTCAAATATCAGAAAGTTCTGAGCAAACTACTTGCCGTTTCAATGAGCCTTCGATTCTCGAGCAGCGCGCTTTTATCTTTGATCTCGGCGGATGCAATCCATGATTTGATTTGATCACGTAATCGCTGCAGTTTTTTAATTTCTTTCTTGAGATCTGCCTCATACTTCTCCTGCAGATGCTTTTGCTGTGAAGAGAGATGAATTGAATTTGCAAAATATTAGATAAATTTGAAATGGAATCGGTTATGCGGTCAGGTGCTCACCTTCTGGTTGGTATTTGTTGCATTGTGTACCTTTTTCCAAATATCCTCAAACGTCTCCACGCCCTCAGCTACCTTTTTTAAACATCGATCAATTTCGCCTATATCGCAGGAAATTATCGATAATTATAATCACAGAATCAGTATATTATCGCACATACATATGTTCATATATGATGTGTATATATATGGAGAAATGTGCTTACCTTGCAATTTTCTCGTCGCAGCCATGGCTATGTGTGCTCTTGTGGTTTCTGCTGGCGCAAATAGTCAGACATAGTCCGCTGCGAGCTGTGGCGAGTATTTTGTTATATCACCTGCCAGCAATAATACAGCAATACACACGCTGCTTGTGTGCTCGGCCAGAAGTCAACAGAATCAGAAACGGCGTCTGCAAAAAACGTTAAATGGATCAATGTTAAATTTGCATTAATTACACACGCACACACACACAAACGCGCGCGCACTAAAACTTTGGCGTGCGCTGCGGCATCAAAGTCGGCGCCTTAATTTTGTTCCAAGTTTTTGGAAATGCACTAATGCGCCGATTGAGTTATTTGCCCAATGTTTTATTTACCTCAGATCCAAGTAGCTCGACAGAAATTGATGGGAAACACTCTCTGCCTGTCTCTGCTTCTTCTGCCTCTTTTTGCTTGCACTGATGTGTGGCCTGTATGTGTGTTTGTGTGTGATACCTTCGGGCCGTCGGAGATTTCGATTTTTTTTTTGTGGCTCAGCCTTTTTGGGCAAACGCTACGTGGCAGCTATGCTGGGATTTCTTTTATATTGCTAAGTAGAGCATTAAATGTGTGTGCTTGGTCTTAATAAATATATAGATTTATGCAATTTATACATTTAAATAAATACGCTTAAAGATTTTTCGCTTGCTTTTTGTTCGCTTCTTCTTCTTCGCACATTCCAAGATGGCGACTAGCCAAATGTTATCGAATATAAACGATTGCGCCACAATTTTTCGATAGTTGCACACCACCCTGGCTAACTATCTACATAGCATTCAGCTATTGTCAAGGCGATGACATTTAAAAATTAAACTCATTTTACGTTTCGTATTAATTAATATATTTTTTTTTTATTATTTACGGCACTTTCTGCATACAGCAGGAGATAGGGGGAAAATATAAGAATGCACGTTTAGATTGAGTAACTCTTAAATTCGTTCCTACATTAAAGCGGCAGCGGACGCCATGCGCTCGCTAGCAATAAATTTTTCAATAATTACGTTTAAAATTTGTTTGCAATTTTCTTCAAATAGTATTTTGCAAGTAGTAGTAGTAGTAGTTTTAGTTAATAGTAGTTGTGCTGCTGCCTATCACATGCGTTTGATGCGTTGTCCTTTTCTAGCGGTCGCTGTTTGTGCTTAAAATTGAAAATCAATCTAATATCTAATCATATTTTAAATTTCCAACGGAATTTTGTTGCTGTTGCTGTTGTTGTTGCTTCTCTTGCAGTTGCTCTATGGAATCGGAGTGATGAGTTACATCGCCGACCAGCTGATAAGTAGGCATAGTCATACAATTCCTAATGAAACTGCACACACACTGCACATATTGAGTTGGATATTTGGTATAGATTTTCACATGCTCCGCATCCTCGAAACAAACGGACGACACATCGATTCCCTGATCCCGTCGCAATCGTATAAATTTCTCCACATCACGATATGGTATGACCACGTCGGCCTTGGAGTATAGAAACAGCTGAGGATATTTGTTCGCCTCATTCTTCAACTCACAAAATGGACTGGCATTCACTGGCGTCGACTTGCTGAACAAACTCTTGAAGGCAACGAAAGTTTCCTAGATCACAAAGAATTTAAATTTATTTACATGTTGGTCAATCAAGTTTAGACAGTCTGTATTGTAATTTTTTGGACAAAGTTAGAATTTCAAGAAAGGCAGAAAGAAATAAATAATGTGAGCTGGTTTGAAATATTTTTTAAATTTACATTCTGGTTTTCTGTGTCTAATTCAGGGTATCGATAAAATCCTAGAATATCGGTTTCGTAACAGTTACCGGTTATTTGTTTGTTTCGGTTTCGAAATTGATTCACAGTAGAAAAAATATAATTTTTGCAAGATTGTGGTAAATTGAAAGCTAAAATTAATTGATTTTAAAAAAGTCTTTTTTCTATTAATTGGAATTAAATATGAAAATGCTAAATTAGTTTTAAAAACGACATTAACAATATTTAACTTAATGAGTGAGTGAGTGAAACTAGCCGTTCTGCATGAATCGGTTCAAATACGGTAATTTGAATAGGCTAGACTGTGTAAGAATTTCAAGGAAGCAAATAAATAATGTGAGATCTCTATTTTTAAAACTTAAAATAAAATTTGTCAAATAAAATACCTCTTATCTTTGTCTCAAAAATTACTTTAAATATATTGTAAATGGGAACACACACCTCGAGAAACCACATGATACTTAAAGTCAGTGTTATGGCCAGTGCTGTGATGCAATTGCAACGCTTCTGCCGGCCATAAATAGCTGTAATAGCACGATATAATCCGAGCACACGACGTTCACCTGGTGCCGAATCGAAGATCACACCACGGACCTGAAGCGGCGATTTGTGCTTTCTAACGGCCAAATTAATGTGCTGATAGAGATAGGCACCGCCATTGGAGAATATGTGAAAAATCAACGGGTGAGCATCGAAATTCATATCCTGAATAAGCTTAAGTATCTTCTCGCCAATGGGAATCATTTCGCTGCGCTTCCAAAATAGCGTATCCACGGGCGCAGTATAGCGCACGGTTATGAGTCTGAAAGTAAGTTGTGAGTATTTTTTTTTTGTGAGATAATATAAATGTATCCTCCTTTAACAAGGGTCAACTGATAAATCATTGGTTCATGTAGAAAACGTCACTTTTTTAATGATAATTTTTTATAATTTCTGATAAATCATTGGTCTATATAGGAAAACGTAACTCTTTTTTAATATTGATAATTTATGATTATTTTGTTGGTCTAAGTAGGAAAACGGAACTTTTTTTTAAATAAAATGCTTGAATTTAAAAATGTTTGTTTTTATGGCATTTGCACAATAACGACGGCAACAACAACACACAAAGGGCTAGATCAGCTTCACAGCTATTTTTTCACTTTTGAGACCTAAAAATTCACAACTGGTTTTGGTTTCTCAAAAGTGACATTAGGCTGAGATCGCTGGTCAAGTCAGCAAACGGTACTGATGATAGAGATTGGCATCTCTTGAAACAGCTGTATACCGAGCCATGCTCCTTGCATTTTTGGCAAGTGTTTTGTGTGTTGTTGTTTGTTGGTGTCTTATAGACATTACTTGACCTCAAGTTAACTAAAACTTACTTCTACAATATAGAAAGGTCACAAAAACAAACATTTTTAAACATAAACGGACTACACGCCGGTAAAATTCTGAAATAGTGGCAACACTCTCTTGTTACTGACATAAACAGAAAAGAAAAAACCAAAATTGTTATTGCAATAAAAATGCCGATGGCATTTGCACAATAACGACGGCAACAACAACACACAAAGGGCTAGATCAGCTTCACAGCTATTTTTTCACTTTTGAGACCTAAAAATTCACAACTGGTTTTGGTTTCTCAAAAGTGACATTAGGCTGAGAGTATCAAACCAAAACGAATATCTGTTTCAGTAACGGTTTCGGTTATGTTCGCATTTAGGTATTCGGTTATCGGTTACGCAAAATTTTAAAATATCGGTTACAAACCGGTTACCGTTTTTTTTATATGTTTTGGTTTCGTAATACCGATACAATTTCTATTTACAAAACAAATTTTAAAAATGCTAAAGATATGAAAATTTTAAAACAGATATTTAAAAATTAGAATCTTTTTATTGAGTTTAATATATAAATTAAATTAGGACAGAAGTAAAGATTCAATTTAGGTTTTAAAAACGATGATTACACCTTAAAATAATTAAAATTTATGCTTGATCGAATCGAAATTAACCGTTATGAATGAATCGGTTTCTTAACGATATAACAAAGTTTCGTTTTGTTTACGGTTTCCGTTACGGTTACCAATTTCAATCGGTTAATACCGGTTAACGGTTACAGTTTTAATCCCTGCTAAAAACAGATGAAAAGTAAATTTCTATAGAATATAGTTACGTCTTCCTACTTGGGCCAATGACTTATGAGACAGCCCTCGCACTCGCACTCGCACTTACCCTCTTTCCTCATAGATTTTGGAATACTTCATGAGATAGCGATCCTGACAACCTGCCCAGCCGAGCAGCATTACAATGGGCACATTATTATGCTCCTCATTGCCACTGACTAGGACAAAATCATTGTCGGCTGTTGGCTTTGGAAACTTGATGAAATACTCAAGTGCATCCTCGCGTTCTTGCTCCTGCTGCTGTTGTTGTTGCTGCTGTTGTTGCTGTCGAGCACTTGTCTTGGAGCACTTGTCAAAACCGGCTGATCCCCCATACGGCTGATACTCACGGCCAATATCGTTCGCTGTCACGCCATATGGATGTGCTGACGATGACGACGACATTTTAGCATTTAAATCAAATAATTCGGGTTCGGAAAGTCACTTGTTATTTGGAATTTAACTGTTATTTTCACTGCTATTTACTATGTATGTATGTGCTGGCGACTACGAAATTTGCCTGGTTACGCAAACGCCTACTAATAATCAGCAAACACCGCCGCTGATGTGTTATTGATTTTATGGCGGAAATGTTAACGTTTCTTAATTAATAATGTCAACGCTTTGTGCTGGCTGTTTAATGCCACAGGACACACTTTACCAGCTCATTGATTTTTTTTATTTGTTTTCGTTTTTTTTATTATTTGGCGGCTGCTAACGATAACAGCAGAGCTTGACCTTCTGGGCCAAACTAAAATAAAATGAAATATCCTGCTGTTACTTCTGCTGCTGCTGTTACTTCCTGCTGCAGTAACATGCCGCATTCCAATGCGGCGACTTTATATTCCAGCTGCTGCTGTTGACTATGGTTATGGACTTGCGCAGGGTGAATCTACAAACAAGGTAACGTATTCCCAAGAGTTCCTCTTTTCCGGGTAGGGAAAAATGGCACATTTATTCGTTGATGGATTTTTTTGTAGACAGAGATTTTAAATTTTATTATTAATTGTTTTTGTGATAATTATAACTGAATTTGTTTTCAAAAATGTAATGAAAAGAAACTATCTGGGGTGCCACAGAAATCTCTTTCACCTGAAAAATGACGTAAATTTCATACAAATGTACGTCAAATTCAGGTGAAAGAGATTTCTGTGGCACCCCAGTATATAAATATTAAATATCTTAAAAGTTGTTACACATTTTCGAAATAATATTTTTTACTAAAATCATACTGACGAAAGAAAATTATATAGCTCCGCAAGAATGATGAAATCATTTAACTTCTTGACCCCATCGGACTACGTCACCTTGCATGAGTTTCACCATGCGCTGGAGTGCGACATGTTCAACCAGGACATGCGTATTAAACGTTAGAGGAGTTCATTTATTGTGATCGTAAATTAAATAAATTTGTAAAATCCTATGGTCACTTCAGGATAATTTGATTTTTATATCAGAAAAAGTTTGTTTTTGACGAACGTTTTCCAGCCTGGAGAATAGATGACCGTTAAATTGCCGCTAACATTCGCATAGGGCTGCAAAACATCGTAAATCGATAGTATAAATGGATATACAATAGTGCGATTTATCGACGGTTCTCGACATAAACATACGTATAAATATTTTGCAAAATTAGCTTTATTTAATTTCATTATTTTAAAAGTCTACATCTTTAATTTAACTTAAAAAACTCTTCTACAACTATTTTTGGAAATTACATTTTTAATTTTTAAGTGCATGCCCTCGTATTTACTTAATTTTCTACCACTTTCGATAGAACATTCGATAAATGGATAAATAAATTGATATAATAGTGGGATTCCGGTAAACGTTTTTGATTTGCTTTTGATTTGATTTTGATTTTTCAGTCAGCTGTTCACAGCTGCTCCATACAAAAATTTCAGTGTGCCCAGAGCAAATCAGGGAAATGTGGTCTTACTAATTGATTTCGAAAAATCAGCTCTGAGACTGATTATTTTTTCATTTTGATTTGGTTTCGAACAGCTGTGTGACAGTTGGTGTTTGTTTGCATTGTAAATCTACGAAAATTCAATAAAAACATATTCGATGACTTTCTTTCGGCATTTTGTGCAATTATGCCCATTTTTGTATACTTTTTAGTTGTCAATTAGCTGTTCGCCCAGGCTGTCAGCTGTTCACGAAATCAAAAAATAATCAGTGTGCAAAAAGGGTCGTTCCGTCAACTGCTTTATATTTGGTTAAAAATAATCAAAAGCAAATCAAAAACGTTTACCGGAATCCCACTAATCAGTTAAGTACGTGAACATATGATTTTAAAATTGTTGCTGCATCGCAATTCGAATGTTTTTTTTTTTTAAATGCGTTAAGATTTGTAGTTTAATCGTAAATATAAAGTTTTTTTAACAGAAATTCAAGTCGTTTGGTAAAATAGTTTAACTGCAAAAACATAACTTGCTTTTGCCAGATAAACTAAATATACACATAAAGCAGTGGCGAATAAAAACAACGAATATCTCAATTTGGCAAATTTGGTATTTCAGTTTCAATACATAAAAAAGTATAATTTGGTAATATTAAAATACTAAAATTTACTAAAGTGTTGTGTTCTCTGTGCGTTATAGTTCTTCGTGCTCCAATTCACCGTCGATTACCGCCTCTGAATCGTTATCGTTATCGCTGTCCACTTTCAACGCGACTGCAAACAAAATATGGAGTAGTGGTTATAAATTTTAAACATAATATGCACAATTAAAATACTGCAGATTAATGATCTTGTACGAATTATTCACAGAATAAATTGAACGCTCTGCCAGCGTAAATATTCCACACTATTGATTCAGTTCAGTTCAGTTTATAATGACTTCATAATCAAATCCTCTAGCTGCTTTGTGTCTATTTCGGGCTTTTGGGCACCTGGTGCTGTTGTATTCAGCCAATACTCAGATGCGGCTATGTAGATAGCCACGGCTCCGCCGACAATGTAGGCAATATGCGTGGAGCTTTGAAAGATGACGCACGTGGCCACGCACATGCCAAAGTAGGTGAGGAACCGTGTGATGTTCACATATGAATCGCGCTGCTGCGACGACAGATCTTTGTAAAGAGTCAAGTGTGCGGAAAATGTAATAGTTGGCTTAATCAATTAATTAACTACTCACCCTGACATTTGCCATCCTTCAGCTTATAACCATCTGCGCATTTTTTACACATATCGGGTCCATCTCCATCACAGCCGTCACAGGAACGATCGCATTCGAGGCAGGTGAATGAGCCTTCATTGTTAACACAAAACTGTTGCGGCTTGCACGCTCGTTGTTGATCCAAGCACTCGTTAATGTCCACACAGCCGGCCTCAGTGTCCATGCGCCAGCCGTCCTTGCACTTGCGACAGCTCTTGGGACCACCGCCGTTGCAGCCGCCTAGACCACACGCCGTATGACAGGGTGTGCACAGCAGCTTTGTTGCATCGCGAAAGGATTCGTAGTGCTGCTCATCGCAGTCATTGCAATTGACGCCGGCGTAGCCATTGTCACACAGGCACTGTCCATTTCCCTTGCGTGTTCCATTTCCTTTGCATTTGCCTGATTCAATATAAAAATGATTCTTTAATACAAATACTCAATACTTAATTTAAATATACAGAACTGTTTTGACAAATTAAAAAAAATTTAATAATAATATAAATTAAATAAAATAATTCATGAAAATTTAAATATGTAAATTAGTTAATTTTGTCAAAACAATTACTTAACGAACTGTATATACACTAGCCAGAAAAACTATGCGTACCACCTACAGCGGTGGCCAAAAGTATTTTGGCACCCTTTAAAGTTAGTTCTAGTCAAATTGTGAGCTTACTTCATGGAAAGTTTGGTATCAATGGAAAGGTCTTTTGAATTCCTTTCGAATGATGTAGTATTTTCCTTAACCCATTAAATACCCATTGAAATTTTCGAATATTTGTAAACGTCAACTTTTTCAACTTTTTTTTCTCGATTTTTTAAAAAAAATGTTTTGATGCAGAAAGTTTCTTTAAACAATTTAATTAGTAACTGCAAAAAAAAATTTTCAAATATCTCTTCGCTAGTATTTTTTATAATTTTTTGAAAATGGTGAAAAAGGCACTTTTTCGTCATTTTCATGCAAAAAGTGCCTTTTTCGTTGAAAAAGTTGACGTTTACAAATATTCGAAAATTTCAATGGGTATTTAATGGGTTAAGGAAAATACTACATCATTCGAAAGGAATTCAAAAGACCTTTCCATTGATACCAAACTTTCCATGAAGTAAGCTCACAATTTGGCTAGAACTAACTTTAAAGGGTGCCAAAATACTTTTGGCCACCGTTGTATTTTTTACTTAAACTGTTAAAGTAGAAAAAAAGGTTGTACACATAGTTTTTCTGGCTCGAGTATTTTTTGTAAGCTATTACTTACCATTCCCATTGCAGTCGGTACAGGGTTGACAAGTTGGCCCGTAGGTTTCAGGGGGGCAGCAAACGGCCAGCTGTTTAACGCACAGCCAGGCATGCAGTTCGGGCTCCTCGTCCTGCTTGTGTGTGAACCAGTCTTCGATCAATGACTCGTGGTCGTTGCTTAACGTATGGCAGTGGTCCTGGCCGCGCTTTACCTCTGTGCAAAGCTGCTCCTGGATTTCAACAAACCGCACCTCGCTTTTCTTATAGGCACGCAGTTTTTCCTGCTCCCAAGCAGCATCACCACCGGCATGTTTGCCCCGTTTTGTTCGCTCCAAACCCAAATTGAAGGATTCGACAAGCACAGTGCAAGCTTTACAAGGTGGCAGCTTTGTCGATTTATCCTTTTGCTTTTGTGGATCATCAATAGCAGCGGCAAATGTTAAAAGCGTTAGCACAAAACATACTTTTAATAGCATATTATTATGTTTTGGAGGGCCTGCGGTTTTTTAAGGTTTACGTGTTATTCATTTAGGGTTGCTGAAAGTCTAGCGTCATATCGATATTCATAAATCATATCGATTAGGATGTGCGATACCGGAATCATCGATATAAATTAAGTTCGGTAGATAATCAAGCGATAATCGAAATGCCAGTCACAATAAATACATTAGCTCAATTGTTTTTAATTCTGTTTTTCGAAACTTATAAATGAATTTCTTGTTTTTGGTTAAAGAACAACAGTGTTTTTATTGTGTACATGTATTGCTGTAGACTGACCCCATAAAGCTAACATAGATAAAGGAATTAACCGAATCTGCGCTACCATTTGATGTTTAACGCCGTATTGAGTTTCTCCACCGCGTGATACTTTGTATGCAACAGCTCTTCCGATTTATCCGTATGTGGGCCATCCAAGAACTCCGAGTATATCTGCTTAGTATGCGTATTATCGGGATCGGAACGAGGCAGTTGCTTATACATTTCTTCCAGCTGTTGGGTTAATTCACGCACATGTTGTCCCGTCGTCGGTCGTACCTGGGCACCGCCGTTGATGCAGCCGGAGGGACAGGCCATGACCTCGACAAAATGATATGGAGCGCTCTTGCCGCGCTTCAGTTTCTGTACCAGATTTTGTATATTGCGAAAGCCATTGGCAATGGCAAATTTCAAAACTGTCTTGCCATATTTTACCAAGCTAATTTCACTAAAATCACGATTGCGCAGCGCCTTGAATTGCAATTCCTGGGGCGACTCCTCGCTGAATAGCTCCTTGGCGGCATATTTGAATATGTGCTCCGCATAGCCACCAGACATGGTCGTCTCATGTGCAAACACCATAGACTCGGGCTGCTGATCCGTCCAGGGCCAATCCAAATCCGACGGCTCGAACTGCTGCAATGTTTGTTCCTCCGTCTGCAGCATTTGTTCCACCTCAACTGCAAGGGGAAAACAAAAATCAAAACAAAATCAAAAAAAGAAAGCATTCTTCGACTACTTACTTGATGTAATCACACAGTCCACATCACGTGACTCATTCACCTCGCTATAAAAGTCGTCGCGAGAAGCCTCCAGCTTCTTGTCGTAGCAGGGCATGAGTGTCACATGATAGATCCTTGAACCGGGCACTCCCAGCTTTTCGGCCAACAATTGCTTGACCAGAACACCCATAATCTGTTGCGGCGAACGCGTTGTGGCAATATGGGGCAATATGAAACTACCATGTGTCTTTTCAGCATAGCAAACCCAACCGGGACACGAGGAACTGAGCATCCCGAGCTCTGGATTATTGCGATAACGTTCAACAAACTCCTGCCGACACTCGAGCAGGGCCAGATCATCGGCAATTTTCGTGCACAGAACATAATCGGCGCCAAGTTGACGCAAGTAGCCGGCCAAGTGACGAGCCGCCTCCTCCACACTGAGCTGATAGCGATGTGCCAAACTCAGCAGCGGCTGTGTGGAAATGGTAAACACAATGATGCGAGCCTCCTTGCCGCTGTCATCGGTGGCCTTGAGCGTTTGATTTTCACGCAACACCTTAAGGAGCTCCTCCTGACTTTGCTGTGTAATAAGCACGCCCTCGGCGGACGTAATACATCCGGAGCACGCCAAGCAGTCTTGCAGTGTGATCTCAACTTTCTGTAGCTTTTGCTTACCGCTCTGTGGAGAGATAAAGATTGATTGCATGTCAATTTGGCAATTTCGAACAAAAACTTACATCAGATTCCTCGTAGTAGCCATCTGCTTGCACAGTAATTTTAGCGCCAGTCTTCGACTTTGTCTTATCTATCGTCACTGGCTTTATGCATTCCTAAAGTTACATTTCGTGTTAACCTTTGATTCGACAAATCAACAGCAGACTTTAAGTTTACCTGTGAGGGAGTAATAAAGTCATCCAGGTCAGTAAGTTGCAGCGCTCCGCTAAATCGCGACATTGCTGCAAATTTCCTAGTTTATTTTCTTTTACTAAAATAAAAAGAATACAATTGGAACAGCTGCAAAATTATCGATATAGATATATCGAATATATTCTTGCACAGTCGATTGTGTCCCGCGTTTATAGCATCGAATAGTCGCAAGCAGACGTAAGCTGCGGACTTCGTGGTATTTTATAATTAAAATTGTCTAATTAATATTACTACAGAAGTCAAGCAATTACCTAAATTTAATTAAAGTTCCGCTCCACCGATTGTTTTACAGCTCTACAATTCGGTCAATCATTTGTTTGCGCGTTAGCATGTGAATGGCAAAAAGCTTGTTAAATAATAACAATCAAACTATTGAAACTGCTGCCTGACATTCTAAACATAATAAAATAGCATTTCAAAATTATTATTTTTCGATCAAAACCTGCATTGATCTATCTATGTGCAAATACAAATTATATTCCTGTCGGTGGTTTGTGCAATAACTGACAACTCTTGTGCCGTTGTGTGCGAATGGCAATAAGGCTAATTTCACTCGATGGGGCAACTTTAAGCGTTCTTCTTCTTTTTACAGTCATTCGTTTCCACGCTGAAAACGCAGAACATTTTTTACGATGGGGCGAAGTAAATTCGTCGCCTCCACGCCAAAAAAGGTAATTAAAGCATTTGTCATCGTTGCCCATGCACAGCACTAACTGTAAATCTAATTGCAATATGTAGGTGATGCAGCACGGAGAGTTCATAAACCGCATACGTAAAACACTCTATTATGGTGGCGTGGACACAACGGAGGCGGACATGGAAGTTTCCATGCCCTTCGCTGAGTACGCAGCGGATCTCTTCTCGGAGCCACATCGCGGTCACTCCTTGCACCGTTTGAGCTCAATTGCTGCTGGCAAAACTCATGCCACACCATGCTCTCTAATAATGGCTTTAATTTATTTGGATCGTCTGAATATCATTGATCCGGGATATGGTTATAGAATCACGCCACAGGAACTGTTTGTTGTGTCATTGGTAAGTGCAAAACCTGTTGATTGATAACTTGCCTTCAACGCAATTACGCACACACACTCATTCGCTCTGTTGTTGTTTGTGTTTGTGGGTACATGCGCACTCACACACATACACATGCATACAATAAGCGAACTGTTCTAAAGCAGAATTGAGCACAAAGTTGTATTTGTATGAGTGATCACCTGTAGATTTGTAGTTGCCTTGCTTTGTTTGCATTGCAATCTCACAATTATTGCTTTTATAGTATTTGTTTTAATTTAAATTAAAATGTGAAGAGGGCAACTGAAAATCTGATAATAGAATACATGGCATTTAATGCATGCCAGCATTTTTATATAATTCTTTAGTGTTTTAATAACGTGATCTTGCAATGACGTCACCTGTTACTCATTAACTTGTTTTGTGTTTTGTTTACAGATGATTTCAACCAAATTCTATGCCGGCCACGATGAACGTTTCTACTTGGAAGACTGGGCTAAAGAGGGCAACATGAGTGAAGACAAACTTAAGGAAATGGAAATCGAGTTTCTGACAGCCATTGTAAGTAATAATATATTTTAATTTCAATCAAACAAACACTACATGCCTATATCTTCTATCTTTCAGGACTGGAACATATACATATCGAATGAACAATTCTTTGATAAGCTGAGCAGTGTGGAGCGAACGCTGGCACAACGTGAGGGTCTCCGCCGGGGCTGGTTAACCTACAGTGAACTAATGCAGTTGCTGCCCAACTTTACGTTGATGAGTTTTTTACTCAATAATTTTGCAATGTTGGCGTTGAGCTATGCGGCCAGCGTTTTTACGATTGCGGGCGCCTTTTTCATTGCTAGCCAAGTGCCGGGCACGCTATGGCATCGTCCAACGGAAACGACTCCAACGACTGCAACGGTTAACACAACGCTAACGACTCCAATTGCCACGCCCAATGCCACACAAGCTGCGCCTGTTCTTGGCAACGAGAGCAACATTCGAGTTGGAACTGCAGCGCCAAATGAAAGCTGCAATGCGTTAAACGTGGAAGCGGAACTCTTGAAACTGGAGCAACAATATTGTGCCGAAGAAAGACTGAATGAATTGCAACGCAGGCAGCGTTTGGAACAACCCCCTGCGAATACCCTGCTACCGACTATTTCTCATATGGAATTTGCCACCACGCCTCAGGATAATACGCAGCACTGGCTCAACATTAAATCCCAATATAGCGATGACAATGAGAATCGAAAACGAAATGTTATGACTTTTAGCCACAACAACAACAACAACAACAAGCACAACAATTGGAAACATGCCCAGGCCCAGAATGCATCCGTTTTTTGGCAACTGCTCAGCGATGCAATGTCGCATCAATCGTTTTTAGTACGCTGGCCCGAGCTATGGCCAAAGCTCATCTAAGATTTGAGCTGCAATTTTAAGTAAACACTTTGTTGCGTTTGCATATAACTAATAACGTAAATTCATTTCAACTATCAATTAATTTTGACTACAGATAAATTATATATATTTTTTCAACAAGTACTAAAAAATAAACTAATCTGCAACACGAGACAAAGGGAGTTGTTTGTTTTTAGTCTGATAACTTTATTCACTTTTTGATGGAATGCTTCAAGCATATTTTACTCACATTTTTAGACGTCACTGTAGATACAGACGACTTTCGCTTTACAGACGCGTCTCTGCATATTAGTCACCCTTGACTGGGATGGCCCACAGTGGTGTCTAGATTTGAGTGCCAGAGAAATAAAAGACATTCACATTTCAATTTGATTTATTTGTTTATTAAGCTCTCTACATTTGGACTTTAACATTAAACATAAATTATATATTTTTGACTAATGATTCGTTTTGTATTTTGTATTCAGAGTAATGGCTTTAAGAAGTGAGTGCAGCAGTTAAAGCATTTAATATAGGCACTTTATAGAGTGGCGAGTTTTAAAGGAGAATATTCACAGACTTTCTATGAACTTGACAGGCTTTTGCAATGCTTAAAAATTTCATATTTTTTTCTAGTATGCCAATAACAATAGATAATTTGTGTTTTCGTCAGTATTTTGAATGAATTCTCTACAAAAAATGGCTATTTTGATTTTAGCATTACATTTGGACCTTTTGCAGCTACTATATATTTTTGTTTTATATATTAATATGGCTTATATGATTAGATTTTATTTTAGGATTAGTGAATAATGCCTACAAATACGAATTACCAAATATCAATTGTTTCTGATTGCTTTGATCTCGTCTTGAGCCCATTTCTAGAACTTAAAACAAATTGGTTATACAATGTGCAGTCAGAATCAGTGCTTGAAATCCATTTTTATATATTTATGTAAAGCCTACAATTTATAAACTATATATGAATAGTCGTTAGTAGGTACTTTGAGTGTGTTACATTAGCTTGACTTTATACATGGAGAGGAGAGCAATTAAAATACATCAAATAATTTATTTTCATAGAAATTTCGTAATTACACTCTTTAATTAAATTAAGAATTGCGTTCGGGTTGAGACATATTCGGGACACCATCTGAAAAATTGACAATTTCACAAGATATGTATGTTTTAGGATATCCAGTCTACTCCTTCTTCTTTTTATCCTCGTCGGAAATAAACCACAGAGGACACATGCCGATTAAACAGCCAACTGTGATGCCTATAATTCGACCCTAAAACGAAATAAATATAAGGATTATTAAAAAATATGATTATGATGATTAAGACATGGTTTTGCTTACCCAACTGGAGGCTCGTCTGCTGGACTTTAACTCAAATTGTGCAGCTGTTATTCGTGGTTGTTTCAGGCCCAGCATCTGGCAGATATCTTCCACATATGAAGCAGTGGTAATGCCAATAATATCACTGATGGTATTGCCAAAACCAGCGGCGGCCATTGTCGATAGCGTTATAAAGTGACCCAAAGAACTTTCGATGTACTCGCCCTACAAAATAAATGAATTTTCTTTATTATTAAGACAGAAATTTGAAATTGGAATTGACTAAATTTGGAAATCTAAAAAAATGTGTAGGAATTCCTTTTTAACAGTTTTTTTTACAGCTAAATATCTTAAGAAGTTAAAAATATTTGCAAATTCAAATTGCTCAAAAATCCAAGTGGCTCGAATTGTTAAGAGTCTACTGTAAGTCGTTTGACGATCTCTGCATGCTACTGTAAAAAGTATCGATAACGATCAGGCAATCGATTACACATTTACCATTTCTGTACAAACCACTTCAGCCTATGGAAATAACATTAAAATACACTTATTTATTATAATTAAATTCTACTTACGGCCGCGATCATTATGAAGTTGTCAAGAAATCCGAAAGCGATAAAGGGCACAGCGTTCACAAAGAAAACTAAGAGAGGGGGAAAAAGCAATAAATGCCGAAATGAAACAATTTCCTTTGTTTAAATATTTTTGCAATTTTTCACTTACTTTGGTACAATTGTCCTGCCGTGGGAGGTTCCGCCGCTTCGACTGTAAAGCGAGAGAGAGAGAAAGAAAGGAAGAAAAAGCGGAGAAATATAATTAAAATTTGTTTTCAACTTCAATTGGAATGCCGTATTCTGTTTTTGTTTGTGTTGTTGTTTTTACCCTAAATTGTAGTTTTTTACCCAGTTTCTTTCTCAGCCACTCATCGGGCACGGCACAAAATGTGCCGGATGGATCCACCGCCCCCAATGCCGTCTTATTGGAGAGTCGTCCGAAGCGTGTTCGCCAGCTGCCAACCGCCAGCTGACCTTATGGTTTGATGCACAGTGTAATTGGCGTGTAGTGTAGTTGCATTGTTGTTGTTGTGGTTGTTGTTGTTGTTGTTTGTGTGGCGATTGTTTGGTTCAAAATCAAAACACAATTGAGGAAGTTTACATACGCAAATAAAAAGAGTTTACGAGTTGTCATTAAATCATAATAAACAATCCAACTTAATAATTAGTTGTGATTCAAATACATTATTGTCTACCAAAAACTAAACTTAATTATATGCTAAAATATCAAAGAATAATTATCAAAATGACTAATTTGTGATGTAATTGAAAGCTTAGAATTATTTATGATGTGGTATGTGGAACTCTAGATGAGTTAGCATAGATAATAATAGGAGTCATAATAATTGTGAATGATAATGAAGTTGTGTAGAGTCGAAGAGGTTTTTTTAAATAATTTTATAGACCGCCGCTAAACTTTTTTATACTCTTTTAACTCATTTAAAAGGTTTCAGCTCGTAAACATTTAAAAAACAAAAAAATATCCATAAAATACTTAGAAGTAACTAAGTACATATTATGAAAGATTTAAAGCGCAACGTTGTTTGCTGTTAGCGCCTTAATTTCTGCTTTCGCATGCACAACGCTAATTAAAAAAGGCAAAAGGATAAGAGCTGTCGCATTATGTAAGCCAACACCAGCGACCCCAGGTCTAGCCTCAACGCCAACGCCACCGCCAACCCCAATGCCAGCCTCTTTTTCATTCACACTTTGCGAATTGCATTAAAATTGCAATGGCAAACAAAAAGCACAAACAAAAAGCAACTGCCCAGCAAACAATTTTAATCGCCAGAGTCTCAGGCGACTCGCCTAAAAGTTTCAGGCGACATCGCCTTCTAATCGCTTTTTGATCTCCTTTTGTTAGAGAGTGAGCCACTTCCGCGACACTTCGGGAAGACTCTTTTGCAAGTCTTCTAAAAGACTCTTCCACGACTCTCCTTAGACGAGTCGCGGAAGTGGCTCTTTCTAAAAAAAAAAATTTTTTTTTTTTTTTTTGTATTATTAAGACGCGCTTCTGCGAGGTAGCCAAAGAAACTTTCTTTGTTGGTCCACGAATTTGTCACAGCAGATTATGTAACAACAGTTGTATCACAACAGGGGAATTCGAACCTCGGAATTTAAAGTTCGGAGTCGGCAACTCTAACTAGTGAGCTACGGGATCAACAATTTAGTCTACTAGAAAAAATCTGAATTAAATTGCTCTAGACGTGGAGCTCATTTTTTTTTTTTGGTCTCGCTAAACAATCGCCTGGAAAGATTCGTCTTCCAAAAGACTTGTGCGCGACTCGCAGAAGACTTTGCCACATTACTTTTTTTCTATTTATAGCTTTCTATCGCTAAACAATCGCCTGGAAGATTCATCTTCTATTAATCTCCTGCGTGAATCGCAGAAGACTCTTTTCGGCGATGGACATTTGTACAATCGCCCAAATGTTTGCTGGGTGAATTGCTGTAGGTGTGACAGCGTGCGTGTGTGTGTGTGTGTTTAACTGCTTGCGTACGTGTGTGGATATGTGTCTCGCTGCTATAAAACTCAATTACATTTTGCAACGGCCTCAAATGTCGTAATTTTAACGTTGCATACTTTCACGCGCTGCATAAACATTCGTGCCCACATCTATCTTTCCACATGTGTGTGTGTGTGTGAGTCGCAGTGTGTTTATGTGTGTGTGTGTGCTTTATGTGTATTTAAGTTTGAAAACGACACATTTTAGCAGCAGTTTGGGCCCCTTTTACCATTAGCAACGTGTTATAATTGCGCTTAAAGCTGCGTGTGTCAATAGCGATAGCTAAAGCAGTAGCTCAACTGTTTAGAACGAGCGTAGGTCAGGGAATAGACGTGATTAAACAATGACAATTAGCATTACTGTTATCAGCAACAGTGCAGGACCCCAAAGAGCGCAATTAATTAACTGCTGCTCCCTAAGCAATCACAATGGGAGACATTAAAAATGTGTTGCCTGCTTCTAGGCGGCAAGCTCAAATACAACAAGAGAGAGTGTAACACGAATATACCCTTTAAAGCAGAGACTGAATGTAAGGTTTTTTTAATACAAATAAGAATTAAAATTTATATCAAGTATTTTATTTTACAAATTGCTTAAGATTTTAATGATTTTATTATTTTATAAAAATAAAAAGCAGAAAAGTTTACCCATATTTAAACAAAAGTTTCTAAACAAAGCAAATGTTTATATAGAAAGGGGCATTCAATGTAAAACCAAATTGTATTTAGCGATATTACATTTAATATTATTTTGAACGACATTAAATTGAAAAGAATTGTAAATGGTTGTTCCTTTCATGCTTCTGTTTTGTGTGCATGAATACCTGTGCTTTTGTGACTCTTGTGCGGGGTATAATAAGCTGCCACTGGAGGACACTTTGTCGCTAGTCGCCGTCTGTCACACATTAGCTACTTATGGTTGTGTGTGTGTGTGTTGGCATGGCCATAAAATCCTAACCGAATCCACTCTGTCTTCTTTTATGCATGGCCACTGAGCAATTTTCAGGGCAATTATGTCACTTACGTGGCGGTTAAGTGTTAAACATAAAATCCTCACTTGATTCAACGAATCACAAAAACATGCTATAAAACATAGCAATGACATGGGGCGTTTTGTACGAATACTCGACTACTTGAATACCCTACACACCTAAAGCAAAATATATAGGAATATACTACAAATCTGTAACAACCCAAAATCAATTGTCGGTGTTTCAGAAAATATCAATTTGGTATGATGAAATAAATTTTTTATCATTTGATAAATTTAAAGTCTGTACTAAATTCCGTGGGACATCAAATAAATAAAATAAAAATATTTCTTAAGAATTGTTTAAGAAAACAATACTCGAATTTCTTAAATAAATCAGATCACCATTGAAAATTTTAATAATTGTGTAAAATATATTTTTAAACAAAATATGACAATAAGTTAATTAAATTATATTACAATTACATTGTGATTTTGGTATGCAGACTTGGTTGTAAATTAAGCTTATATTCATATTCACACATTATTTGCACAGCAAATATGCCCAATATAGTCAATGAGTAAGGGTGTTTTTCAATAGAGAGGCGACATGGGCATTCTACTGACCTCGCCAAATTATTTTCTTTTTTTGTTTTTGGCGCGCGTGAGTTTGCGCCCAATCTGTGACATGGGCACACATAAATACATACACACATATACAAACACGCACACACAAACACACACACAGACACAGACAAAGACAACCACATAGACGCCTTGATTTGTAGAGCAAACAACGAGGGAAGCGAATATTGAAATGGGCGCCTGGAAGTAGGCAACACTTGAATCAATCTCGAAGCTGAAATCTGAGAGTCGCACTTGAGGTCGAGTGCTTTTCCCATTTATTTGAATACCCGTTACTTGTAGAGTGAAGGGGCATTTTGTATACTCTTTAATGCACTACACTACATTTGAAGAGCTAGAGACTTTGATATTAGAGTGATTTTAGAATATTGCCTAATCGCTTCTTAATTTTTTACCTAATAAAGAAATTTTCGGCTGTTTTAAGCTTTTAATGTAAGAATTCTTTATACCATTTGAGCTTAAAATGCTTTTATAATAAAGATGACTAAAGGGTATCTTTAAGTTGATAACTGTTCTAGCTTGTTTCCCATTCACTTTTCCTATGCCTGTTTATGGGCCACAAAAGGCAAAGCATATTCCGATCTCGCCCCGAGCAATCTTGACTGAGAACTCTTGCCGTATAAGAAGCAACAGGAAGACGTGC
>JBAMBL010001993.1:0-175850 GCA_037043405.1 Drosophila subquinaria
CAAAGATTAAGTTTAGTTAGAAGTTTATTCTTTAAATATGTAGTTAATATTTGGAACTTTTACAATATTATGGATATTAACATAGTCATATGCAGTTAATTAGTTTTGTACGAATATGTGAAATCAGGCGATTTGTTTAATTGTACAGTGGAGCAATGATACTTGTCAAGAAGGAAATTCTGGAAAATCTATAAACAATTCTCACTATAAAAATTCACTTAACAGTTGACAAATACAAGATTTATTATTGTGCATGTGAATTGATGGCTTATCGTTTTGCTTCGTGCATTTAATTGAATTGAAAGAATTACGGTTTTTTTTTAATAATTAGTATTTTTTACATTGTATTGGTAGGCTAAAAGACATTAATTTTTTTATTTACTCGTAGTCGTATTAAAATTTTAGAGACCTTTATAAATGTACTGTGTTGTATATGTATATTTAGTTTTCTTACTTATGAAATATTTGTTTTTTATTCTGCTTGTTTATAATCTGAATGCCTGCTAGTGGAGTTTCTTCTTCGTTGACTGAAGTTTTGTACTTTTCAAAAAGTTTCTTTGTTAAGCGCCCAACTTGTCTTACTTATAAGTGTTAAGATTTACTCAATTTTCTTTATAGAATGTATATGTATGTCTATGCACTAAAATTAATTTGGTTTTTTCTTGTTTTTTTATTTTGTTTAGTTTCTTTTATTAAATCCCTGAATTTAATTTTGCTTTTCGTCATGAGTTCTTCTTGAATGTATTTGGTTTCTGTTAGCCTAAATAAAATTCATAAAAATAAGATATTCATATATGAGTTCATCTTTAAGACCATTTTCACATTGAGAACTTAGGAAAATAAAAACTTTTCTTCAGAATTTTAATATGAATTTGGTTTCTTCTTCCTTTTGCAATGAATTTAAAATTGTATTTTTTATTGATAGTTTTGTATTTTTATGCAATATTGCATAGTTAAATGCTGTTAGCAATTCTTTTAATCACATCATCGACTGTTTATCTCAATGAAATACACTCCAACTGATTTTTTAACTTCAATCAAACATATTTTCGCTTCTGCATTCTGTTATTGTGGTTTTGCTTTTGTGTTTCCTATTCGATTTCTTTGTGTTACGAACTGCAATTCACTTTTTTGTTTTACGGCGCTTTGCAGTTGTCGTCGGAAAATTCTATTTGTTGGGCAGCTCCGGCGGACAGTCCGGCTGATTGGAAGGATGAGCAGCCCGGAATGCTGGGTTGCTCTCCAGCTCACGATCGATGCGTAATATAATCGGATATGGACGCAAGTCCACATGGAATCTAAGGGAAATTATTTCATTAAGCGAATTTTCGTCTCAGTTCTAAATACAATTCGGACATACCTTCTGGCATTGAACACTTGGGGCACGAGGCAACAATCCGCCATGGAAATTTCATCGCCTACACAGTATTTGCCGGCTGAAGTGGAGAGTGCCTTCTCAACGGCACGAAAGCCGCGGGTTATCCAATGTTGTGCCCACTCCTTCTTCTTCTCCTCGCCCACGTGAATGAGCACGATGAGATTCTGGAGCGGTTGAATGCCGGAGCAAATGATCTCAATAATCTCACGCACCTTGGCCCTCTTGTGGACATCCTGGGGAAGTAACGGACGCTGCGGACGAGTCTCCTCCAGGTAGTGCATAATGGCAACGGACTCGATCAATGTGTGTCCATCTGAATATATAGGAGAATACAAAATAAATAATAACTTATTTACATAAATTACTTAGATCAGTCATACTACAATAAATAAAAAAAAAAAAATTAGAAAATAAAATAAAATAAATAATATAAATAAAATAAATAAAGTAAATCAAATAAATAAAGTAAATAAAGATAAATAGAAATAAATATAAATTAAATAAAATAAATAAAATAAATAAAATAAATAAAATAAATAAAATAAATAAAATAAATAAAATAAATTAAATAAAGTAAATAAAATAAATAAAATAAATAAAATAAATAAAATAAATAAAATAAATAAAATAAATAAAATAAATAAAATAAAATAAAATAAATAAATAAAATAAACAAAATAAATAAAATTAAAAAAAATAAAAAAAATAAATAAATAAAATATATTAAATAAATAAAATAATATTAAACTAAATAATGTTATGGTCTACTCACCGATTTGAAGTGCGGGGACCTGCTCCATGGGATTGACCTCACGGTACTCATTGCAGTGCTGCTCGCCACCCGACTTGATCAAGCTGATGGGCTTGATGTCGTAGGGTATCTCCTTCAGGTTCATTGCGATCCGCACGCGCCATGAGCACGAGCTGCGCCAATACGAGTAGAGTATTGGCTGTGCATCGGTGGAAAGAATAACATTCGTATTAGTGGACATTTTAATAAAATGTATTACTACTCCTTATTGTTAACTGCGTCTGAGTCTGCGCCTTTAGCCAAATGAGAAGTCAACCAGCCGATTATGGTGTAACACCCATTTATTCGTTTAAACAAATGCTGTGAGACTAAACAGCATGCAGAGCATATTGTAGAACAGAACAGGTTGATACTGATAACGAGCACACACACACAAATGTATCTCAAACTAAAAGAGCTAAGTATTTTAAGAAGTTATCTGGTCAAACCAGTTGCTCAGCAGTGAGTTTGCTAATTTGTTTGTTGTTTGTTGATTGTTGTTCGTGCTGCTGATGCTGATGCTCTACTAAATTTATGCACTTATTTTCCAACTAGCTGATAATAAAAATCAAGATTTGAGGGGCGATTCTACTGCTACAGGGCTGCAGAAATGACTCTAATAGAACGAACAGAAACATTACAGAATAACTTTCATTTTTATTGAGTTGTAGTTGGTAGACGAGCTAAACCAATTTAGCAATTCAACCGATGTAAACATATTTATCTGACGTGTTTGTCAAAAATGTGTTGGTCGGAAAATCAATAAAGTTCGTTAGAGACACATGCTAAAATGTTATCAAAAATTGTCTCAGAATTTTTTTTTGAAAGCATCTGCAAGGTATGCTACAGTACATTTTTGTTATGTAACACAAGTTCCTTCATTTAGTCGATTGTGTATAATTACGTACTTTTTTAAATATTATTTCACAGTAGAGGAGGTTACGGTAATCCTTAATATAAAAGTGAAAACCGCAGCACTTTCGAGTAAATGTTTTTTTTAGCTATCATCTTTGCTCACTATATACTTATTTTTAGTTATACCTACATGATTCATAGAGAGTCAATGGACTTTCCGTGATTTAATAATGCTGCAATCAGGAAGAATGTTATACACACACTGACCGCCTGTACCAAAAACTGAGCGCTAACTGTGCAGAGCAACAAACAGCAAGGGCAATGGCCCCGGACGAGCCCCAAAATGATGTACATATATCCTGTGAATATCCTAATCGGCAGGGGCGGCCTACACAGTCATACATGGAGACAACAAAAATAAATTGTGCGTGTATGTATGTGTGTATGTTGAGCGGCATAATAAGTTGCCTAAAAGTTCGTTGAACTTTGTGTGAAAGTAAAGTCGGTGGTGGCAGTATCCAGAGAGACAGTGACCCCACAGTAGGCCGAATCGGCGCCGAGTCCCGAAGTGTGTCGTACATCAAGGTCGGCTAGGGGCATTAACCTTAACCAAGTTGACGTTGACGTTGGCCTGGTCGCTATCGCTATCGCTGTCGTTGTCGTTGTCGTTGTCGAGCAAAAGCAAGCCAATACGACGACGTGCCAAGGACACTTGCAGACACATCCGACAGTACAGCGCTCAAGAGTCACAGGCACCGCGAGCGAAGCACGGAAATAGCTCAGAAAGTTTCGTTTGGGGTGCGCTTTTAGGGGTTGCAACTCAGCGCACGCCAATCTTTGTGTGTAGTTTGAGTTGAACACCATCCCGCCCAGGGTTGTCGAGCTTATCCCTGGCCACATCGATGCTTCACTCTGTCGTCGACATTGCCACATCCTGGCAACCCTAGGCGCGTCATTAGCAAAAAAAAGCTGTGGGCTCGACGCATGTGCGGATTACGCACGCTGATAGTATGAGTTTAACTCAAACTGCTGCTAGCGTCTATTTGCATAGCATGAGTGTGTTTTCAGCAATGATTTCTTCTTTTCATCCTTTTTTTTTATTTTTGCGCAAATTTTTAGCGCCATTAATGCTGGACTTACCTTGGCTATGGCCGATAGGGACATAGCGTTGTGATGGTACTTTGAGTAGTTAATTTTGAAGCCGTTTAAACCGGACGCACTGCGAAAACGATATTTAGCGGACCGGGCCGGAAGGGTGGAGAGTAGCGAAAAATTAGACGTAAGCTGACTTCAACGATTGAGCTTTAACTTCAAGCCTTTATATTAATATCGAATGTTTATTTGTTGTTTGTGACTATTGAGAACTATGTAAATATTTATATAGGAGAATCCCAAATGCACTCAATGCCGTTTTGGGTATTGGTCAGGTTAGCGCGATGCGCGGTAGCAAAAGGACAACAGCGAACAGCGTCAACAGCGACAGGATATGATGCCAGAACGCAACTATACACAGTGAACTAAATAAACGAGTGCGAAAGCGAAAGCAAACGCAAAACCAAAGGACAATGCAAAGGACAAAGCTAACAAACTGAGTTTGTGCCTCAGTAGGTGAGAGAGTAAATGTGCAGAAACAAAGAGAACAAAAATTGCAAACAGCCCGCGGCAAAGCTAAAGCTTTGCTGGTTCTCGTCCCAGCTAAGCTTTTGTTAGCTAATACACAGGCCAAGCAATGCAGTTGAACGGTACGGTACACTTAACAGTCACGAGTTTAAAGGGAGTATCGCTTGTACCAACAGTTAAACAGTGTGGTGCACTTTACAGCAGTGGTCAGCATACGCTATACGCCGCGCATAGGGTATATAACAGGCTGTTATGCCGCTGTTAAGGGGGTATTGCTGCTTTGACAGGCTGTTTTTTGACCTTTTTTAAAAAATTCGTATTAGAAAACGGAAATAGCTATTAAAATTCTGTATGTTTTTATTATGTTAAGAACATATTGAATTACATTAAAACAATTTGTTTTGTACGAGGTCTGTTCAAAAAGTTGTCGGCCTTCAAAAAATTCGTATTAGAAAACGGAAATAGTTATTTATATTCTGTTTTTTTTTATTGTATTAAGAACATATTGAATGATCACTCCACTTCGGATCATTTGAAATGAATAAAGTAAACGGCGTTAGATTCAGTACAGATTTAATTCAAGCCCCTACCTCAATCATAATTTTGGGATTTTCGTTTACAAAATGGCGGCCATTGAAAAATGAAAAATCGATTTTGGGCAATTTTATTTTTAGTTTAGTGTAAAAAAAAAATTGTAAAATTATGATTTAGGTAGGGGCCATAATGGTGACAATTTTGCGTCGATTGCACTTTGTTTCATAAAAATCGGTATAGAACTACGGGCGTCATCAGTGCCGCCAGCTCGAAAAACGTGGTTTCGAGAAATACGCATTAAGAGTTTTGACTCCACTTGCATTAACATTAACATTGCTGGACAAAAAAGGCCATATCTCCTGAAGTATTTCGAATTTCAAAAAACCTTTTGGTTCTCAAATATCCAAGCTATACAAATATTAAAAAAAAAACTAAATAAAGAAGTATGGCTTCTACCAATATTAAATAAAAGACTTATTTGTTTCATGACCACCAGTTTATTTGTGACTTCATTTGAATTTTTTTTTTACTAGATTTTTGTAAGTTTACTTAATTTCCATTAAGGTTACTCAAATGATTTTTGATTAAATTACACATTCTTAACCTAAAGGTAGGTAACATATGGACTAAAATAGTTAACAAATTCTTACAGTATGCTTGTACAGTGAAAACGTATACAAAGAAGAACTTAATCCATATACCATACATAAGTAAGTACATTATTTAACTTAAGCAACAACAGGAAATTGAAGTTGAACTCATTACAAATTTTAATTTTAGTTTTTTCGTTTTTTTGTTTTGTGTAGAAATGCAACAATGTGTATAACGACTTCAAAACAGTCGCACAACCAATAGAATATCACACCAAAAATGGCAGAGTACAACGAATACAACAAATTGCAAGTATGTTTGTGTGAGTGTGCGTGTGCGTGTGATAGGGTTAAGTGTGTATGTATGTAAGTATGCTTGTCTAAGGAGAGAGAGCGAACATTGCTAACTTGATAGGTAACGGTAATGTGAACGATAACAACTCTGTAAGAGAGTTGCATATATCGCTATTCTTCCATCTGTGAGGCAGGGTTCTTGACTTGACTGTACAGATCGCTCGCGTGGGTACCGGTACCGGAATTAATTGTTGTGGGCTTTTGGGTACAACATTCATAAAGTTTAACTACCTCAGCGCTACCTAAGTTGTCGTTGTTGTTTTTGCTAGCTAACGAAAGTAACTGTGTATATGTATACATATGTATGTATGTATTTATAAAATCACCAACAAATCAATAAATTATTGTTGTAATATTTTTAGAAAATAGTGTCCATATATCATCATCATTATCATCGTCATCGTCGTCGTCATCGTTTATTAGACGGTACTGTTATAAGCAAAGTTATGCTTTTTTTAATTTTATTTTTTATGTTTTTTTTTTCTCACTTATTTTAATGCATTCGAAGAATTGACTACAATTTAATGGCAAGAGCCACAGCTTTGCTTTTTTTTGGTTTTTGTTTTTGTTTTTTTTTTTTTCAATTTTTTCGGTTTTTTGTTTTTGCTTTAAAGGTTTACATGTACAACATTCGTTACACATACACATACAATACACAATAATCATAATAATCATAATTATTTTAATTTTAAATATAACTGGTAACATCATGCTAAATATAATATGCCATCATTAAGTACTTATTAGACAGTTTTCTCAATATGCTAAAAACATTTCGTTCGATTATAATTATAATTATAATTATCAGAGATGCAGCCAAAGCCAAACATCGTTGATCATTTTAGCGATACATATTATAATTTTAAAAATTATTTGGAGGGAATATTCATGATTCTCAAATATCTTTACTTTGATCAATTTATTATCAAATGTAAGTGTAAAGAATTTATTGCATGTGTATAAGAAATAAATATTGTTATCATCATTATTAATTTCGTTTACGATTTCGATATCGATGTCGTTGAAAAGAAATGCATTAGTTATTAGTGCCAAAAAGTGTAATTGTTATTATTAGGTACGAACACTGTAAAGCATAGTTAAAGCAGTTTTGCATTAAATGATAGCATGTAAAATCCATTTGCCTTCATTCCGTCACTTCGTCTTTTTCATTTCAATTTACACCTATTTTGATCATCAGTTACAACCATGAAAACATTTATGTTTACATTTATGCATTTGTATACATACATATACATATGTACCGTAAAATATTTAATACTATCTCAATAATATTAGTACAATATAAATATGTGTATCTGCATGTTTTGTATTTTTTTGTATTTTATTTTGTTTTTTTTTGGAGAATTTACATGCTAAGTACAATTTACGTTCAACAAGAGGTTATAGCATTTCAACTAATGCCATAAAGTAACAGTTTCTTTGTTTATAAAAGATTTGCATATTACAGTTAAAACTTACGTCTGAGAGTTGTGTACTTGTTTATGGTACTTTCTTTTGTCTATTTGTATTCGTACTGCTCGGCGATCATTCGGACAACCGGGACACGGGACAGTCTCCGACTCCGACCGATCTTTCCACACATGTAGAAAGTGTCATTAATACTGACTTGTAAAGTATGTCTCCAATCAATCATCAATTATAGGTCTGAATTGAATTGGATGATTTATATTGATTGTTGAAAGTTGAATAATAATATTAGTATAATTGCATTGAATATTTCCAAAACAGATGCATCCTTAATCCGAAAGTATTGAAAATGTATGTATTGAATTATCCAGACCTATAATGATGCATGATGCATTTTAAAGATACGAGTATTTTCATTTTCTAAAATTGTCGTCTTATACGCTAAACAGGAATGCAATCATCAATAGAAATTTACATAATGTCTTGTGTACTTACGATGTATACATATATATATATATACTATATATTGAATGCTTGTTGTTTTCTTGTTAGTTTTTAGTTTTGTTAAATAAAATTGATATGTCTAAGAGCTATTATCAATTGTTGTCAATTTCATAAAGTTTTTTCTTTTGTATTGTATATCGAAGTAATTCAGTTTCCTGTTCTTTTGTTTTTACACACATTACATACACGAATGGTTGGAACTCCATATATGAAGTTCTGTAGATGTTTCATGGTAAAATTATTGTTAAAAAGTGATGAATATACATGTATTTAAATTGTAACTATTTGAGTTTTATATTGTTAATTCACTTGAGTTTGAGTTTGAGTCTTGAGCTGAAGATAAGTCAGTGGCCCATGAGGGCATGCATATCCGGCTTTCAATATTCGTAAGGTTTATATACAGATATAATATTATAATCTCATATGCATGAGCAAATTTCTGTGTCTGTGGTGTGTGTGTGTGTGTGTATCGTATAAATAGTTTATTATTATTATTTCATACTCGTACACTTAATGAACAATCACAACGCAGAGTATCTGAATAAAGTGCCAGCGCCGCTGAGTATGCAATTTATTTTGTTTTCATACCTTGTACCCCAGACAGAGTACAAGGAATATAATGATTTCGTTGAAATTAGGATTAGGAAAGTGAATATATAGCACAAAATACAATTCACAGATTGTCATATCTACTTTGTTTGCGTTTCGAGTAAGATGAAAATAAAAATGCACATTGATCGCATTGAAATAACGGATGAGAATATTTAATTCATTCATTGTGATGATAAAACAGATGACATAAATAGATTTAAATAAATGAAACATAAAACTATAAACTTAATATGCATATAAGTATATATAAAAATTAAACAGAATCGAATAAGATATTCGCTTGACTATTTTGTTAAGTGTGAGAGGACTTAAACCATATAGTGTAGTTTAACATCCTATACGCAATTATTATTATTTTTGGTTTTTTGTCTTTAGGTAACTTTTTTAAAAAGCAACAAAGTACACGCATCGTTTTTCTATTAAATTAAGTACTTAAATAATAATCCAGCTAATTACTTATAATAATTATTATTATAACTATGATGGTATATACTTATATTTAAACGTATATTTCAAGACTTTATTTATAATACTTAACACTTACGCTTGAAGGCATTTATTAATAATTCTCATTTTCAATAGAATAGAATTGAATCGAATCCAATTGAATCGAGTAGAAAAAGGTTGAACATTGTGGTAAAGGTCTGGAATTTGTCTAATGTGTTAAGTATTATTGTATTGTTGTTGAGAAAATGCACACAACAAAAGTTGACCATTCGAATTTTAATATTGCAGTGTCTATTGTATGGATTAAAGTATCTATGTAAGTCTTGTATAAATATGAGATTATGTACATATGCATAGTACAAAAATAGTTTTGTAACTGGTGTGAAATGGGAGTCTTTAAACTTTGGCTTTTGTAGCCCACAACAAACAGTTTTGAAGGTGCTCAGTGGTGGGTTTCTTTAGCTGAAGCTGTAGCTGATTACACTTAGTCGAGTAAGTATGTAGTCACATTAAGTACCAAACAATTATGCACGATATTTAACTAAGGGCTATGAGTATCGCTTCTGTGTTTTAATTTTAAACGATGAATACGAGCACAATTAATACGAATACGAATATGAGTACGAATATGAATACGAGTACAACGAACACAACGAAGCGAATGACAGACAGATTGCCATAGGCATAGTGCATTCGAGTCTATAACAGTATATTGCAGTATCTTCTGCAAAAACAGCCGAGTATTTGAAGTTCAGGACTGGTTTCTTTACTTTACTTTACTTTACTTAATAATTATTTACATTATCATCTGACAAAGCGATTAATTACAATTACACATGAGCTTTAATTAAGCAAGTTACAACCTGAAAATTGCTAAAAGTTTGTTTTGCTTTTACTTCTCTTTTTTTTGGGCCGTGGATGTCGTGTATCTAAGTAGGTCTTTTTTTTGTTAGTTTGACGCTTGTCTAGATAGTTACAGTTACAGTTACAATTACATTATACAATTTATATACTATAATTTACGTCATAATATGTATGTTAGATACACTCAATTGATCTATTTGTTGTAGTACATTAGCTCACTGTCCAAATGGAAAACGCGTGATTCTTGTTGTTGTTGTTATTCTTCAGGCAGATTAACTGTACTGTAGTACCAATTAACTACTACATATGTAGAATATACAGTTATGTATGTGTAATTATTTAATATAATTTAATTTATGCAAATATTTTATGTCTATTTAAAACGTTTGCGTTTAAAGTTTTCTGTTTTCTCATACAAGATGAATTAACAATCATCTGCATGGTGTATGTGTGTGTGTGTGTGTGTGTGTGTGTGTGTGTGTTTAGGTTTATCAATAGAATTATGTCTTTTATGCATTTGGAGAAACATTAAAATAACATTTTCTTATTACATCCATCGATGTATATAATTTGCTATATGTATGTACGTATATATTTACAATATAATTATCTAGATAGATGTATGTATGTAAATGTAGTGTCTATTTACAATTTGGCATTAAAAGTTAAAATTTTTCAATTTCAGTTTCACTTTGGTTTTTGGTTTTTTTTTTATTTTTGGGTTTTTGGTTTTTGGTTTTAGGTTTTTTGTTTTCATTTATCTTTTTAGCTAAAATCGTTTTTGATCTCACTCAATATCACTTGATTTCACTAGAATTTTTATTTGCTTAACATTTAGCAATATTTGTTTGGTATTACAATAGTTTTAGATGTGTAAGTACAATAAAAGTTAAATTTCAACTGGTTTTGAAATTGCTGAGTTGCAACTTAGAGCTAAAACAACAATCATATATAGCATTTATGTACAGGTATAATTGTTTTGTTTTGTTTTGTTTTTTTGTCTGATTTGATCGTTCTTATATGCTAAACATGTATTGCACTAGTAGTAGTAAAGTATCTGTGAGATGTGTGAGTAGAAAAACATGTAGTTAACAGTACATACGCGCTAATAGATAATATCGATGTCGATCGAGTTTTAAAACTACAGTCGTCGAGTCGAGAGTCGAGAGAAAAGGCCTACTATAAAAATACGGTAGGTACCAGTACATATAGTACTTATATATTTAACACAAATATTGCACTTGCCTACATATAGTTATTAACAATTCAATTTGAACTTGTTTCAATGTATGTATGTTTTCCTTTTTGCTACAGTTAATGTTAAAGTTCAAGTTGCTAAAGTTGGATTGATAATTAGATAGATCTCATAGGTAGATAGATTGATAGCTAGGGATAGTGTGTAGTGTGAAAAGTATGTATGAGAAAAATGCTATTAACTGCTAAATACATCAAAATTACATAAATTATTTACTTAATGACTATAAACATTTAACTCTGGGATTTCTTAATTTGTTCATTAAAGTTGCTTTCATTTCTGAATTCTGAACTGAAGACTAAGATTTACGTATAATCCTAAAAGTGGTAACGCGATTGTCAATCGATGTGTTAGCCCGGCTGATCCATGTCTATGAGGATGTCGAGGCCATGACCGATACTGCCGAGGATACAGCTACAGTTACAGACAGATTTCCTGTGGAGGACGATTGTTGTTGTTGTTGTTGTTTGGAATTGGAGGATTGTTCCGTCTCCTGCACTCGGTGAGTTTTCATATGGGCGCTGCGGCTCTTAACCTTATTGAAGACCCTGGCGAATACAAACACAAGTAGCAAGTGCAATAAATTAGAGACTGACAGTTGTAATTAAAAGTAAACAATTTAAATAAATGCATACTAATTACATATACCATTTAGACATATAGATACGAGAGAAATTAATATTAGAGCACACAGATTAATTAATGCATATTAGGTTTCATACATGCAGAAAGAGAGGTTTCGCAGTGAGAGTGAGAGAGAGAGAGACGAGAGGGGGAGAGAAAGAGACATGCAAATTACGAAAAGCATTTCCATTTATCATTTATTTATTTTTTTCTTTTTTGATTTTATCGTTTTTTTGTTGTTTTTTCTTTTTTGTTACTTAGCCTTGTGTGGAGATAAATTGCTTTGTTGTTATTATTTACTATGGAGAGTAAAGAGTTTTTTGAGTTTTGCTTTATAGTTTTGAAACATAAAACGGAAAATATTAATAATAATCATAGATGTTATTTTAATAATAGAACAAAAGAGTTAAAAGGTATGTGCGCTTGAATGTTATATTAGTTAAAATAGATACAATAACGGAGATTCTTCAGTTGTGATCTCAGAGCGAATATATATACTGTATGTATCTGTATAATTTATTTATATTTATTTCCAATTCAGCATTGCTCAGGATCACGCATAAAGCGCCGTCGTATGAAAGAATTTCACATTGAGAAATTGATTAAAATCGATGTATGAATTTCCCAGAAACGGTGAATTTTGGGCATTAATTTATTATAATTATTTACAATAGATAAAATGCAAATGGCGTTTAGCGCTGCATTTTTTTAATTTTTGGTTAACCAAGTTCAATGATATTTTAAACCAGAGAACAAAGTAATTGAGAGAAAGACAAAAATAAATCAAACGAAAGAAAAACACAAATGGTAAAACAATGAAAAATTATAAACCATTTAATTGCGTACTTACCGAACGTTTTGCCGGCGGATGCCTGGCGGTTTTATTCGCTCTCCGGCGAAAGAAAATGCGAGAAGCGGATTTCAGTAACGTCTATATGCGACTTGTGACTCTTCGCTTTAAAATTGCAATTTATATTGGAATCATTTATTTGATTTTGTTTTTGTTTGATGATTTAAGTAGGCACGCATATTGTTATTGAATATAATTTGATTTTGGATTGCATTTTTGGCATCATGGAACAGTAAATACAATACAACAACAATAACAACAATTAATATCGTTTAATGTCAACTCTAACTAAATTGGGGATTCAAATTGAAATTAAATTAAATTAACTTTTAAAAACACTACGAAATCAAGTTATTAGCTAATTGATAGAAATATATGTAAATATTGAAATAGAAATTACTTTCATCATAATCAAAATAATATTTTTCAATTTAAATACCGCAAATAATAAAATCTAAAATTATCGCAATCGACAAATAATAAGATTTAGTTAATAATTTTAAAACTGAGAGACGAATATGATTGTCAAAATAAAATAAAACAAAAGAAATTAGTTCAGAATTGAATGAAATATATAGAAAAGTACTCATATAAGATCTTTTCTAAGAGAGTAAATATTTTTATAAATATATTCGTAAGTTGAATTTAAACTCAGAATTCAAAAATTTAAGTTTCTTAAATAATCATATCAATAGAAGTGTAAGAAAATGAGCGTACTCATCTTAACTTTAATTATAATCATAATTTTCAATAAATATTAATAAATAAATACCAACAAATGAAAATATATATATATCTATTCAAAGAATTGTAAACTGGGTTTTAATTACGATATGAATATGTCTGGATACGAAAGATATGGTTACGATATAACGTGCTTTACGGTCTCAACTCAATACGGGCACTCAAATCTCAAATCGCTTAATATGTTTGCGTAATTCGAATTTAGTCATGAGCTGGCAATTGTTGTTGGCAATTGTTGGAAATTATCTTGGGGGAATCTTACTTGCCGCACACCTTGCAGGGAAATTCGCTATCCTTGGCAACATTCAAGTTGTTGCCGTTGCCGTTGTTGTTTGTGTTGCTGCTGTTGTCTTTGGTTGCTGTTGATGTTGTTGCTGCTGCTGCTGTCAGCAACAACGTTGAGCTTAAGGTTGAATTGGCAGCTAGCATGGGATTGTTGTTGTTGTTGTGGTTGTTGTTACTATTGTTGTTCACGGTGGTGTTGTTGCCATTGGTGTTCGTTATGATTGTGGTTGTTGTTGTTATTGCATTATTGCTGCTAGTTGGGGTCGCGCATGCGTTGTTGCTGGCACTATGGTTGTTGTTGTTGGCACTAACTGCCGTGGCATGCTGATTGTTGTTGTTGCTATTGCTGTTGTTGCTGGCATTTCTACCATAAGCGTGTATGCGAACATGACCATGCAATGCCGCCTTCGAACTGAAGCTCTGCAGCATTAACAGCATTCAAGGTACAAGAAAGAAATCCAAGTAATCCAAGTGAGCCAGTTTAAAAGCCAAGTGCGAGGAGTTGTTAGCATGGATTTTTATATTAGTATTGTTAGTAGGTTGCTAACCAAAGCGTGTTTAGCTGAAATGTAATTTAAATAAACTTACCGCCGAACAGTCGGCAATCTCACAGACGTAGGGTTTCTGCTCCACAGTCGGAGTGCTGGGCAACACTGGCTCCATTTTCAGGTGCGACACCTTATAGTCCACACAGAGTTTCTTCCAAAAGTAATACATTTGTACGCACTCGCCAGATGTCTTTGTTAACAGCTGAAATATACATTAGAATGGGTATGCTTGAGAGAAGTCGACTAGGAGAAACCTTCAATTACAGTCGAAATTCCCTAACTCGAATCACCATTATCCACGAAAAAAGTTCGAGTTAGGGAGACTTCGAGTTAGGGAAGTAGAATTGTATGAAATTTGCCTAGTATTGCCACTCGATTTTGTTCGAGTTAGAGAGACTTCGAGCTAGGGAAGTTCGAGTTAGGGAAGTTCGACTGTATTTAGAATACAATCATGTTATCAAAACATTTCCTTAAATTTATTTATTTATTTACGAAGAATCTACTATCGAGGCTCGAAACTTTTAGACAAAATGGAAAGAATAAAATAACTGAAAGCCCTTAGTTTTAATAGTTTTGAGAAGAAGAAGAAGATGTACGACTAAAAAGTAAATCGAGTTTAATATCAAAATGTAAAAGCCGAAAAAAAAATAAATCGAGCTGTCGTTATATCTCTAAATGCTAAAAATATATCGAATTATAAATTATAAAAAAAAATAATTCTTGTATAAAAAAAAAATTTTAAATAAAACGTTGTTGGAAATATAAATTTCCCCCTGCAATTGGACTTTTGGACAGATTTTGTGAATTTGGAAAAAGCTAAATTTGACGGGAAAAAGCTAAATATGACGAAAGAGTCCAGATTTGGCAAGAATAGCTCATCTGTGAGTTTTGTTAGGATATCTCATACAACAACAGAGTTGTGCATACTAAAGATTATTTTCATCCGATTGCTCATATGGCAGCTTTATGATATAATAATCCGACTTTGACGACTTTGGTTAGACTGTAAGAGACAGTCCCAAAAATAAAATCTGTTAGTTTGGTTGGGATATCTTAAACAAAAAAGTTTTACATAGTAAAGGTTAAATTGAATCCGATTGTTCCTATGGCAGCTATATGATACAGTTATACTTGAGATATCTTAAGAAGCAAACAAGTTTTTCATACTAAGCAATTCCCTGAACTTTGGTCCCGAGCAAAACGCCGTCTTATTGCACGATGAAATTGTCTCATCGATGTTGTGGAAAAATTTTATCTTTCTACGCTTAACCGTTTGGCCTACACGACGAAATGTCAGTGAGTCAGTCAGTCAGGACAGAGAGTTTTATATATTTAAAAGACGCGCGTAAATTTTGACTTGTAAAGCTGCTGGGTCGAAAATCTGACCAAGTATTAACTTCTTTCAAATAATTGTTGCCATAAAGTATCGATTTTTAAATTAACTTTTCGAATATATTTTTTTTTTTTTTCGAAAACTCAAATTTTAAATCTTAAACTTTAACATTTTATTAACTGACATCTTAATTAACTGAAGTTAATTCCCTAATTGAACTACAAAGAACAAACTCCAAATGAGTTTTCGATTAAATTAACTCATTTGATAGTCGTAAAAAATTAAATAGCTCGAATTCTCTCTTTGATAATGGTGATTCGAGTTAGGAAAGTTTGACTGTATTTGAAAATCGATACCGCGAAAATCGAGTTGTCGATTTTATGTATATTTTTACATTTCTAACAAATACTTTATTTTAAGGAAAGATCTTTTATTTTGTACCTACACTTTCACAAAGTTATTATACCCTTATTAACTTATTGTCGCTAGTTATGAAATTATATTATCATTTTACCTCGCTTGCGATTTTGCCAAAGTTCTTGCCATGCTTCTCCAGACCGCGCAGAAACTGCTCCAGCTCGAAGGCAGTCCACTTCATCTGGAATGCGCTGGACTGTGTTTGCAGCAGGGTCAGAACGGCGGCTGCCGAGTTGCCCTTGGCGTCGAGAAGGGTTTGGAGAGCGACCTCCTCCGAGTGGCTGCCCATGGGGACGGCAGATGATTTGCTGAGATCTATGAAACGCATCAGTATCTTCTCGTCCAGCTGCACGCTGGGATCCCACATCAGATCGGCGCCCATCGGAGTGTCTTTGGCGTAATCATCCGCCGGCTTGCAGGCTGGAATCTGAGCCTGATAAGTCGAGCCCAGATTCACCTTGGACTCGTCGGAGAAGTCGACCAGACCCACGGGATCGCCGAAGTCGTCGTCGAAGACATCGAAGATGCCCTGGCCGAGCTGCTTGCGCACATTGCAGTAGAGTCCGGTGCCCTTGCGATCCGGATTCAGAATGGGCGCCGGGGTGTAATGAGTGCGGGATGGCTTACGCAGCTTGGAGCGATGCGGGGAGAGTGTGTGGAATTTGGAGAACTTGTGCACGTCCTGCGTTCCATTCGGGCGCAGGCGACGCTTCAGTATGGAATTGGTTTGGTTCGACAATGGCTGCAGGTTGGACACACTTGCCATGGGCGATGGCACTGCCACGGCTGCAACTGTTGCTGCTGCTGCAGGCAGCGCGGTGGCAATCACAGGCTTGTTGCCACTGTCGCTGCAGGCAAAGAGCAGACTTGCATCGAGCACTGTGGCATGACCTCCGACATTAGTGCTCAGCAGTGTGGCGAACTCGTGTTTCTCATTGGAGGTGTTGTTGTTGCTGCCAGTGTTGCTGGTGCTGTTGGTGTTGCCGCTGGCATAAAGCAGTGGCTGCAACAGGCTGTTCAGTGGCTGCAACGTCATCGACTGCTGACTGGTGTCCAGATACTGTGTCTGACACGACACCGGAGTGTAGCTGGGCAGCATGAATTCTGACTGTTGTTGCTGCTGCTGCTGCTGTTGCTGCTGCTGTTGCTGTTGTTGCAGCTGCTCGGATTGCTGCATTTGTGGCAGCAGCTGTTGTTGTTGTTGCTGCTGCTGTTGCTGTGGTTGTTGCTGCTCGTAAATCACTGTTGGCTCCATGGCCTGAACAGTTGTTGTTGTTGTTGTCGTTGTTGCATGCAACACTTGACGCTGTTGGCCAAATTCCCGTGGCGAGGACGACAACAATGGATCGTCGGAGTTGGGCATCATTTGGGACTGCAGTCCCAGTCCGGGCAGATAGTAGAGATCTATGATATTCTCGCCCTGCTGCTCGCTGCTCAGCTGCAGCTGCATGTTCTCATCGGGCAGCACCTCGCGCAGCACCTGCTTCACATCCTCGGCGGACCCGATGCCGCTGGTGAAGAAGGACTCCGAGAGCGGCGAGGTGGCATTCCGCGAATCGTTGAGGAACTCCTGATCCTCGTCGAGAAACGACAGATTCGTTTCGGCAAATTCACGCAGATCGCACTCGGCATCATCCTCGTTGCTGTTGAGCAGATCCTCCACCTTGATCGACGGATCGAAGCTGCTCTCCTCCAGCACGGACTTGAGCTTGAGTATCTTCTCGTTGTCATTGTCGCTCAGCTGTTGCATGGAATTGCCCTCGTCCGTCTTGAAGTAGACGTGGGAGAAGTCCGTCTTGTCGCCGAAGAACGTGTGATTCGCGTCCACAAACTGGGCGGCGGCATCCTCGATGAAGGGCGAGGATTGGGCCACGTTCTCGTGACTGGACGGCGGCGTCGGATAGGCGAGGGGCGAGTGCAGCGGGGAGGCGAGGACGCCCAAACTGCTGCCAGCCCGCATATTGGCAATCGCCTGGATCTGTGAGCTGTTCTGCATGATGAGCTCCTTGGAATGGAATTGCTGGAAGGTGGGCAACGGCGTCGTCTGGTTAATGTTGTTGTTGTTGTTGCTGCTGCTGTTGTTGCTCTGGCCAGAATCTGGTTCCAGTTTGATCAGCTGGGTGTGATCTCCACCCAGGGCAAAGTCATGCTCGGAATGTTCGCTCTTGTGCGCCTCGTCCTCATCATCGTTCAGCAGCTCCATGGTGTCCACCGTTTGCAGCAGCATCTCCGTGTCGGAGACATTGTAGACCTCGGCATCGTCAAAGAGATCCGAGGCATCCGCATCGCTGGTGTAGGTCACCGTATAGACGCCACCGCCGCCACTCGTGATGCCACTCGAATCCCCAATGACGCCAAGGCTCTCCTGACTCGGCGCTATGGTCAGGGAGAGCGGTGTCCCATCCGGCAAGGAGATGCTGTTCATATTGTGGCTGTTGTTGTTGTTGCTGCTGCTGTTGTTGCTGTAGCTGTTGTGGCAGCTGCTGCTGGAGATCAACTTGCTCTTGGTGGACACGACATGCACATCCGAGGGTATGATGACAGTGCGATTGTTGTTGGTGATGATCTGACGACCCGCCTGGAGACTGCCACCAATGGTGGTCAGTTCCGTGCCCGTCATGCTGCTCAGCAACAGGTTCGTGCTGCTCTGTGCCTGCAACTGCGTCTTCTTGGAGGTGACGGCAATGCGCGTGCCACGTTTCAGCAGCTCTATCAATGTGGAATCCTTCGGATCCGCGTGGTTCGAGACGACACCAACGTGGTTCGAACTGCCGCCACCGCCACCGCCGTTGCCCTTCAGTGCCGTCAAAGCGCTCATTGTGGTTGTCGTAGGCACATTGTTGGTGGTTATGGTTATCGTGTTGGCTCCGCTGCCCAGACTCAGCGTCTTTGGCTGCCTCTGGCCCCCGCTGAAGATCTCAATGCTCTGGGGCAGCCCGATTTGCTGGATGCTCAGCCCAGAGCTGCTCTTGATGGTGGTGGCCGCTGGCAGCACCGCTGTCGTGGTGCTCGTGGTGCAGCTGCTGCTGCTGGCGGCCAGTGCCTGACTCAAGCCGCTCTTCGGATTGAGGAAACTCTCCAAGTCGCTGATGGAGCGTCGCAGGCTGCCGCCAACGCCAACGCCACCACCGCCAACACCACCGCTGTTCACTGAGCTGCCCGGTGGTGCAGGCACCACAAACGCTCCCTGAGAAATGCAATAGACAATATTCGATTGTTAAAGTTACATTTGTAAAGTAATCAATAATTATTTCAATTGATATCTTTAACTCTTTACTATATATGTATTTTAATAGTAGCTTAAATAAATAGAAATGATTAAAAGCTATATATAATAATTTAAATAAATGTAAAAAAAATTAAAATAATGTACTGCCATAAAGATGAGATGTGACTCTTAGAACATTCGAATTTAGGATTCATTAGTTACAAAAGTAATTATTTACTCGTTAATTACATAGGCTTATGAAATCGAAATACATAAGTTATAAAATAATGTAATTTTAAATAATTAAATAAATTATAATCAAATAAAACAAAAATTTAAATGAATAAATTTAATTGCCACAAAAAAAACACATCGAAATTCAGGAAAATCTGTTCAAATTTGCGAATAACTTAGACAAATATTTCTTGAAATATAAATGAATACACAATTTTTTAAATTTTAAAAATACAAAAATAGGCTAAGAAATTTTTTGTTTATATCTTTTTATCACGTATCGTAACATTTATAAGTTTTATGAAAAAAAATATAAATTCACGTACGTATTTTGTATTTTTATTTAATTTATTTTTATAACATTTATTTTTGTGATGAAAATTTATAATAAAACTTATTTTTAAATTTGAAAATTGAATAAAACTTATTTTTACATTTGTATTGTAATTATTACCATAACTCTAATTTGCAACTTTTAAAAAAAAAAACTTTAAATTAATTAAACTTTTTTGCCAAATATTATTGTAAGAATTACAAATAAAAACTGAATGGATTATGAATTTATATTTATAATACATCAATAGATAGATAATGAAATTTAGCTTAAATATATATGCCGATTTATAAAATGGGCTCTCCCGATAAAAAAATTCAAAACAATTCAATTTTTAAATGCATTTTTTATAATAAAATTTGAGAAATTATTATAAAACTAACAATATAAGTTAAAAATAATTAAAAATATTCCTTACTATCAGAGACCGCAAATAAGAGTTATGAGAAACTGTTTAAACTTAAATTTTCAATTTTTATTTCAAAATTATAGAATAAAAGAAATTTTTTGATTTTAATTATAAAAATTAAAGTTATTTTTCAATTCAAAAATTAAAAATTGAAAACACAAATTTATTTTAAATTTTTATTTTAGCAATTGAAAACAAAAGCTATTTTTAAATTTTTATTATAAAAATTGAAAAATAATTTTAACTTTAAATTTTTATAATACAAATTTAAAAATAACTTTTATTTTCAATTGCTAAAATAAAAATTTTAAACAAGAGTTAAATTATAATTTTTAAATAAAAATTAAAAAATTATTATTTGTTTATAATAAATTTAATTTAGATCGAAAAATAAGAGTTTTCATTTAATTTTTTTTTTATAAAAATCAACAAATAACTTTTATTTAATAATTTATATTTTAAAAATTATAATCGTTACGGTTCCTGCTAAATTTAATTTAATTATTTAATTTTTTTTGAACAAGTGGGGAGCAAGTGAATTAAATAAATAACAAATAAATTACCTTGTTGATGTCCTTGCGTTTGCTGATGATCTTCTCCTCGATGAGGGCCCGAACACCGATGCTGGCCGTCTGCAAGGGCGGACCACTGGCGTCCTTCTTCTCGCTGCGCTTGGTCTCCGGATCCTTCTTGAAGTAGCCGCCATGGAGGCGCATGTGTCCATTGAGGGCAGGTATATTTTTGAACTTGCGGTGACAGAGATTGCATTCGACCGGCTTGTCGATCTTCACAATGTTGAGCAGGTGGGGATTGATGGCAGCCACAATTTGCTGGCTCAGCTCATCCTCCTTGACGTCGTCGGGTGAGCTGGTGGCGGAGGCAACCAGATCGGTGCCATCCTCCACGGTAACGGTCACATTCTGTGCGTTATTCAGCTGTGGACAAGTGAAGGACATGAGATATGAGTCAATGAGTACAGTAGAGCTTCTCTACCTTCCTCACCAGTTGCATGTTCCAAGTTCGTGGTCGGCTCTGCACCGGAGCAGTCTCCGTGTTGATCTTGTACGAGCTGACGCTGGTGGGAGACGAGACTGTGACCTGGGCGCTCGTCTGCTTCGTCTGCTGCATGATCTTGCTGATCAGATCGAGCTGTTCCCGTGTCAATCCGTCGCCCTCCAACATGGCCCCATCGCTGAGCGTTATGGTCGGTGAACTGGCCATGTTGCCGTTGTTGCAACCGCCAGAGGATGACGACGAGCACGACGTGGATGATGATGCTGTGGATGAGGCATTCGAGGATATCGATGTCGTTGGCGACAGCAATGTGACTCCAGTCTTGATGGGCAAATTCATGGCCTTGATTTGCTCCTCGGACAGCGCGATGCCCGTGGCCGCATCCACCACAGAGCTGCCCGTGGAGATGTAGGTGCGTATGCAGGTGGCCCCATCCGGTGAGCTGGCATCCCCGCTAGCCGTTGCCGGCGACAGACTCAGCGAATTGCTGGCAACCCCGACACCAACACCAATGTTGCTGCCGCTGCTGCTGCTGCTGCTGGTGCTGGCCGTGGGCGAGAGTGAGTTATTGGTGGGCGTGGCCACGCCTCCATGGTGATTCTCCGAGTGGCGGCGCAGCGAGCGTGCGTCACAATACGATTTGCCACAGCCATCGGCCTTACACTCGTAAGGCTTCTTGTTCCGATGCGTCATCATGTGTCCGTTTCTATGGAGGATACATAAGTGGATCAGTGGATCAGTGGATCAGTGTATCGGTTTAGTGGTTCAGTGGTTCAGCGTATTCGGCTCTGTGGATTACTGCAACGCATCATTAACTTACAAGTGATCTTGCCGCTTGAATGCCTTCGAGCAGAGCGCACAAATATATTTCCGTTCGTCGCTGTGCGTCAGTTTGTGCTTGGCCAGCGCCGAGGCATTTCCAAAGATCTTGCTGCAAATCTATAAAAAGTACATTCAAGAGAGAAGCAAGTGAAATGTAATTAGCATCGCATTTGGACCTCGATTGCCGTTCACATCGCACATCGCAAGACGCAAGACGCAAAACCAAATGCCCACAACTGTCGATTTGGAAATTTTAATGAGCCACGTTGCGTATACGTAATACAACATAAAAGTACGCTAATTACGCTGCTCTATATATGTACATATATGCACACACATATATATATGTATATATAACATGTTGAACACGAATGCGACACTTTGGTGTGGCAAGTTTTCATTATAGTATTCTAAATCTGATGAGTTGATTTTCGCGCGTACAGAAGAAACTCTAGATGGGATAATGGCTTTGATATAGAGATTCCTTTGCAAGTCTTTCCTTTACTTATGGTTGCCTAAGCAACAGAAACCACTGTGATTCTTTCATTAACAATCAGCTTAATAGCTTGTATTAAATGGATATTAAATTGTAAATCGTCTAAAGCAATTTAGAAGATTGTCACAAATTGGCGGCAATTTGATTTTGGATAAAACAATAGGTTTGAAAATTAAAAAAAAAAATACAAAATAAATATTAAATATTAAATTAAATTTTTTAATATTTTAAATCAATTTTAACTGAGTCTTTTTCTGTCAAAATATAAAATTAATTTACAATAATATCAATTTATTGTACGTCAAAATATCTCTTTTTTAATTGTTATGCTATGTACAATGTTTATTAATTTTATTTTATCGTTATTTGGAAATCTTTAATTGGGATCAGATCAATGTATCTATTATTTCATGATTCGGCTATTCTTTTTTATTAGGATCGTTTCTTATTATTCAACTCAAATTTATCTGAGAGATATTGGTCAAAATATTTCTCAGATAAATATTAGACCTCTTTTACAGCTCTAAACCCAAAAATAAGGCCCTAGAGAGTTGTATTTATCAAATAAGCAGAGTTGTATTTTCGACAAAGTCTGGCAACTCTAATGAATAGCGCTTGAGGTGCATGGAATGGGCCTTATTAATGTCTGTTTATAAATGTGGAGACCCTTTGGCCTGCCACACTGTGGCAACTGGGGCAATAAATCAGGGATTAAGCTGCACAATGCAATCGTGCATCCTGCATCGGCTGCTCACCTGACACTGCTGTGGTCCGTGGCGTGTTGGCGACGATAGTTTGGGACGACTCTTTCGGGGCGCAGTGTCGACGGTGACGATGCCAATGCCGGTTGTTGTGGTGTTTGTGGTTGCTGCTGTTGTTGTTGTGACTACGCCAGGAACATTGCGACCGTTGCTCTTGAAACTTAAACTGTGACCGCCGCTGCTGCTGTTGCTGCTGTCGTTGCTGTTGCTGTTGGTGCTGTTGGTGCTGCTGTTGCTGCTACTATTGCTGCAGTTGGTGGTGCTGCTGCCAATGCTGATGCTGCTGCCAACGGAGGAGGCGTTGCTAAAGTTGCTGCTGTTGCTGCAATTGCTATTATTGTTATGCTGACTGAGTAAACTGGCAGCGCTGCTGGTGCTGCTGTTGCTCATAATCTGTGCCAGCGTCGTGACATTGGTGGCAGTGTTGCTGCAGCTGCTGCTGCGTATTAGACAGTTCTTAATGTAGTTGGTCTTGTTGCCGCTAATACTGCTAATGGTCGTGTTCGTCGACGTGCTCACCGTCTGTACACTGATCTTGTTCGTCGAACTGCGACGCGTTATCGTAATCTTATTCGGATTATTCAAATGAATCCCAGAGCTTGTATTCAAAATTGTTGGTGCACTGTTGTTTCTGCTATTGCTATTGCTGCTTCTTTTGCTGTTGCTGTTGCTGCTGTGTTTGTTTTTGAGAGCTGTTAAGATTATGTTGAATAAAAATGTTGTTAATTACAAAAGGTAACCATTAAATTGTATTTTTTACCATAATCGACTTTTTCTGATAAACTTTGTCGCCTTAAAAATGATTTCTTGGGAAAACTTTTATAAATTTTCAAAAGTCTACATTGCATCTTTGATCATTATTCGAAAATGTCAGAGAGGATTTAGATAAGCTTAGAGCTTTCTGAAAGCTTAGGAATATACTTGTTAATTATAATTATTAATATACACTTTTAAATTTAAATAAGTAGTTTGTATTTTTGAGAAAATAAATATTTTTGCTTGCCACTTTTTACGCTTATTTGATTTCAACTCTGAAGAAAAAAAAATTAATGAAAGAAATCACTTGGGAGCCGGCTGAGTTATAATTAAATTCTATTAATTAACATATGTATCAGAAAAAGCAGACTTGGTAAAAGGTAAAAAATAAATAAATTTCGTTTGTTTGGCGACTTACAGGCTGTCTGTATGGTGCCCAAAACATCTGCTAACATATCCGGATCCGGATAGCCAATGGTCAGTGCATTCTCTAGTGCTGACGCTGATGATGCCTCAAGCACTGTGACGCCATTTGTTGGATTGCTCGATGATGATGATGACGCTATTGTTGTTGTTGTTGCTGTCGCTGCTGTTGCTGTTGTCTTTGTTGCTGCTGCTGTTGCTGTTGTTGTCTCCAAGGCATTGGCATCTCTCAATTGCAGTGTCACGGAACCCTCAGTGCCAACGGAGGCGCTGCACATCAACACACGTGGCGTGCTGAGACTCGTCAAAGGCAGGTGGATGCTTTTGGGTACCTGGGGGCGGTGCAAACACAGAGAGAGAGGGGCAATGGCTAAAAGCTGCTTAATTATGACTACACAAATATACTAATACAAGTAACATATATGTATGTATGTATGTGTGTGTGTATAGAGCATAAGTTATAGAGCAGCCATTGGGAACGGGACAAAGACAAAAGACAATATTGTTGTCATGTACTTTCTAAATGGCTGCCAAAAAGCGCGACTGCCAACGAAACGACTGCGCTGCTGTCAACTTGGATTATTTCTAGATTATTGATAATGCTCGGCAACTGTCGCCTCGCCGTCCTAATGGAAGACGCGACGCATAATTAATTGAATTTAAATGCATTTCACTTTGAGCCATTTGCTTTTGAGTAAGCGCGGAAGTCAAGCGCCTTAACAACAATTGTCAACGTTTTCAGTGTACTTATTACAAGCAGGGTTGCCACATCTTTTTGCGATTATATTAAAGCAAGTAAAGTTAGGTAAATTTTTAAAATGGTACACTTTTAATACTTAGAAACTGAACTAAATTTTATTTTAAATTTTTCTTTAAAAATCATAGTATAAATAAATATTATAAAAATTTAAAAAAAGAGTTAAGTTATCGGGGGTGCCACAGAAATCGCTTTCGCTTGAATTTCACTTAAATTTGTATGAAATTAAAGTGAAATTCAAGAGAAAGTGATGTCTGTGGCACCCCAGTATGATTTTAAATTAAAAATTGATCGAAAAAACTGACTTCTTTTAATGTTTGTTGATTAAAATAAACAACTAACTTTTATTTAATTATTTTTTATTTTTAAAATTATAATCGTTACGGTCCCTGGTTTCAATTATAAATAAATATATGAAAAATAAAAATAGTTTTCATTTCAAATAAATTAATAAAACTTTAAAATAAATTTGTAGAAAATGAAATTTATTCAAGTGGCAACCGTGATTATAAGTTATACACTGACGTGAATTTGGCACTCAATTCGCATGGTATTAGTGTGTATTAGTGTAATAGTGTGTCTGTCTGTCTATATAGAACAATGAGGTATTTTTAGGCAGCCTTTTGATATGCTGACAGCGTCTGCATATATGCACATTCATTTAAATGTAATAAAAAGATGACTCGACTCGGACGCACTGGGCTAGTTTAGGTTTATTGGGCCATATCTGTATATCTGCGGATACTCGTACTATAAGTACATGTATATCGAGTATAGGAGTAATGGGGGATGGGCCAATTAAAGCTTTATAAGCCGCAACAAATGCCCATTTAATGTGGCCTGCAATTGCTCGTTGGCGTAACCGCAAAACAAGAGTAAATAAAACAAAGATCCGGAATCCGGAATACGGACTATCCAGAAGTGCCTGCGATGCGACGTTTGCCACAATGAAAACTAAAACGAAGACATTCGCATAAATTAAATGCTTTTGTTTTTGGGCGCATAAAATTTGGACTCTTGCATAAATAAACAACATTTTTATTGTTCTGTTTTGTGTGCAAGATAAACAGCGTGGCACAGTAAATGAAAAGCCGTCTAGTTCTGGTTGGTCAGTGCTAATGGACCAACAGCCACAAGTGGCCAAGTGGCCAAATGGCCAAATGGCCAAGTGACCAAGTGCCTGGCTAATGGACCATCGACCTGGCGATCTGACGAACTGTGTTATGTTATTGTTTAGTTTATTTAAATTCGAAATGAAATATATATGGGCCAAGTGAAGTCTTTTAATTGGTATTCCACATTTCTCGCCATGTTTTGATAACCTTCTCTGACCAACTAATTGTAAATAAATAAAGAAGTATGCAAGATTTATAGATGTAAGGTATTTCATTGCAAGGTGCTTTTATTCGACTGAAAAGGAATCGTATCTCGGACTTAATCTAGCTTTAATTCTTAGAATTCTTCCACATATATTCTAAAATGTTTAAGCTCGATGGCCGTTAATATGTTGAGAAACGAGCATAAATCACATGGCAACCTACTGGTAATGTAAACAAACCTCAAAGGTCTTTTTCGATAATTTCGTCTTTAGTGCCAGGAATCGTAAATTATTCCAACGGTAAATTAAATAATTATTTATTGTTGTTGCTCAAGCAAGAACGAGGCTTATGCGCAAATAGCAGGCTGATCAAAATCTTGGCCAACATGTCAAGCTGTCATACCACAGCAGGGGCAACACAGCAACACCACACACGACCAAGCATGACGGCACATCCTGTTTCAACATGATTCGGGCCCTCGCAATTTTTACTACCTGTGCTCATTTTGAGGTTGGAAGGGAATGTGTGTGTGTATTTTTACAGCGTGATTCATGTGTCAATCAAATGTCAATGTCACTCCAAAAAAAAAGAAACGAATGAAGCCTCCACGCGCGTTAACCCATTAACGGCTAATGGGTATTTAAATACCCAAAAAAGTATTGACACTTTAAAAATTCTAGCTCGGGGCATGTGAGAGATATCGAGGCAAAATTTATTTCATAGTAAAGAGAAATAATAAAAATATAAGTATAAAATTTGAACAGTTTAGTTATCCTTGTTATACTTGTAGTTTTTTTACAGGTGAATATCTAGCTATTTTTCTGCATACAAAATGTTATCGAAAATAGCTGAAAAATGTATGGAAATCGAAAAAATTAAATTTGAAGATAAAAATTTTTTTTTTGTTTCTTTCAACTTCTATGGTCTTCTAGGCACACATTTCCAAATTTCGTCAAAATCGTACCAGCCGATCTATGGGCAGCCATTAATGGGTTAATGTTGAGGCGTAAAAAATTAAGGAAGCTTTTCTACTCTACAAAAAAAAAATAACAACATTTCATTTAAGTACTCAAAGTACCCAGTTTTAATTTGATTTATATAAAATTTAATTTTATAATTCAACTATTTTTAGGTAAACAAATAATAATAGGGCTGCTTTTCTATTTTCACAATATATTCTTTAATTTTCTACTTCTACTTCTTCAATGTTAATATGCCACATTTCCCTATTGAAACACAGGGCATAAAAGCATTGGGGAATCATACACATATTGTGTGCAATCCGTAGACTATGTGGTCATTCTATTCACAAGGGTCCCTTGCCATATTGAGCAGCATTCTTCTAATGTCAGATGTACAAAATAACATTGCGTAGGTATAAATTTTCATAAAACTCGTTGAGTGATATTCATAAAATTGTTGAGTTCATGTCAACATAAAATTGAATACGTAACGGCGGCAATTTGTCATCGGCTTTTGCTTATTAGTAAAATGAGCTAAAACACATGTTCAGGCATTCCCCCGTATAGAAATCCATGCCAAGGCAAAGGCTTCCTCGTCAACGGCGTCGTCATCAATAAGCATAAGCGATTCATCAACCGAGTCAAAAGTCTGTGCCTTTATACGAATTGGGAAATGTTTTTAAAATAATAATATCTTGCTTGTTCCTTTTCACTGTTAAGTTATGTCTGTATTTGGAATGAAACTGCTCAATGTTTAACACTTCGTATACGTAATATTATATTCAAAATATTTGATTAGCTATTATTTAATTTATATACTCGTTTTGTTGATTATTTATGCAGTGTTCATAATGTACTATACTCGGATTTATATGTCTGTGGGCTAGCGCGGCGTATGCTTAATATTGCTCATACGCAATGATGACCAATTTGATTATATAAATAAATGCTATGTGTGTTGAATTGCCAGCCATATATACATATGTTTATGGGTATATATAAATTATTGTGCCTTATGAATGATTGCACACACAGAAACTTGCATTGTTGCTGTTGCTGTTGTTGTTGTTGTTGGCGTTGTTCGTTATTCGCGTACTTACCGTATTTATGGCAGCCATCGTCGCACTTGACGCCGTTGATATTCTTGTTCTTGTTGGTGCTTGTTCTTGTTATTGTTGTTGTAGTTGTTGATGTTGTTGTTGTAGTTGTTGTTGTTGTTGTTGTAGTAGTGGTGGTGGTGGTGATGATGGGGATACAAAATCAAAAATCTGCAAAAAGGTTTTGTATGATAGAACATATTCGATTCCGTTTTTCTTTCTTCTTTCTTGTTGCTTTTCGTTTCCGTTTGGCGACATTCAAAATATAATTTAAAAGAAAAACATAATAATATTGAAATTAAACCAAATTTGATGCATAAAAATGTGCGCATTGAACAAAATGAAACATATTAGATATATATAGATCATGAAAGAAAGGGAAATAATAACATTCACATGGGCAAACGACGTCGATGTCAAGCGGAAAAAGCGTGTAAAAATCGAGATATACTCGAAGAACACAATCAAAAAGTATGAGAGAGATTGAGATTGTTGAAGAGGTAAAGATTGGGATTTGGATACGGGATTGAGTAGTTTCAGATCACTGTGATGACAGGCTGATTGCATGATTGACTGTCTGACTGATTGATTGGCTGATTGACTGGCTGATTGACTGGCTGATTGAGTGACCGAATGGCCAACACGTTGTTGAAAATATATATATTGTATGGCATTTGGCATGGCTGAGCATTTGATTTAAGTTAGTGAAAAATTAGCACTAACTAATCCGTGTGACATTGAAAATGGCAAACTTTTCTTTATGACGCCTCTAAAAACGAAAGTATTTTTTACTACAATTTTTATTCTAGGCATTCACCCGACAGTTTCGTCTGCTCTGTTGTCGTTGTTATCGTTGGCGTCAAAGTCGACAACGTCGTGGTGTCTGCTTTTCTATGTACATAGATATAGTTTTGTAATTTCTCAGTTGGATATGTCTCTCACTATTTATTTTCGTACACAATACAAGAGCAGTCTCTGCATATGCCTGAGTATTTTTGCCCAAGTTATTTAATTGCAAGTCTCTATAGTTTTATTTTTATATGAATTCAAGTATCAGACGCACATGTGTCACTGAAGCAAAACAACAAAAAGATTTGACAAACATGCGAAACAAGTTACACAAATACATAGTGTATGTAAGATATATAAATACCCTGCATCCCTAAGTGAAAGTGTATGATAAGTTGGTTATAATCATATCCAACCTTAACAAGATAAACTAAGGAAATTTATACTTTCAGTTTAAAAGTCCTAATCGATTCGAAAGTTTTGAATAAATATTCAAAAATTCAATATTTATAATCTTAAATTGTTTATTAAATACTAGCCAAAAATTCGAACAGAACCTGTAACCGATAATATGAAGTTGTTTAACCGAAACCATTTCTTGAACAACAGATTCGGCCCGAAAAAAAAATTATAACACGAATTTTAAGCTTTTCAAAATATTTAAGACTCCAAAAAAATATTATAAATATAACAAGTCATATTAATATCATAAAATTAATTGGATTATTTGCAACATTTTCAATTTTTTTTTTAAATTTAATTGATTATATAATTATAATAATAATATTCTTCTTGTGCTTAATTGAACCAAAGTTTGAACCGAAACCTTAGGTTCATAGGGTGTAAAAATCGTTTCGCAGACCGAACGCAAATCTTGATTTATGGTTCAAACACATGAGCCAAATCTTTAAAATATTGGTGCTTTGAAGCCATGATTACAATTGCTAGTGGATGTGGTAATATTTCTAGATCTGACATTGGCTTAAGTCAAAACACTCACAATCACATCTCACATTAAAAGCATAGATACGGGCTGCACTCAAAATTTGATAGGTAAACAGATCCCAATACAACAGATACAACTGCTTTAAAGACACATGCTAATTTTTGTATCTGAGCGACAAATGTGAGGGCCAAGCCAAAGTATCTGAATATCTGCACATGCGGTCGATGCTTTTTAATTAAATGCATATACAAACATACGAGTAAAAGACTCGTGTGTACATTGTACAGACGTTGCACAGTGGTACACTGGCACACTGTGTCACATTGGGTCTTGTGTCGTCTTCGTTGCCAGGACGGACGGTAGTAAGGCGTAAACACGCGGAATGTTGTCGAGCGCGACGACAATTTGTTTCAGAAAATGCTTTGGCAAGGCGCCCACTAAAACACAGCAATAAAGAGAGCCATGGCTATATGGCAGCGGCAGGAGCACTAAAATCATCAACAACAACAACAACAAAAACAAAGACGACAACAACAAATGCATGCAAAACAAAGAAATCGACGGTAGCCGAAGAATTCCATGATAACCTCAACGTCTTTTGAATACTTTATATATTTATATGTACATATTTAAACATAAAAACTGTTTGTGCGGATTAACTGGCTGACTGTCTAACTGTCTCGCTGACCGACTGAATAATTGGCAATCAACCAAAAATTGGAAAGAAACTTAGAAAGGTAATGGTTTGAGAAGAATGGATTACATGAAGTCCTCAATCGTCCTTATTTGTTATTAAACGTAGAGCAACTCATCTGACTATGAAGTATAGAAAACATTGAAATCAAAGGAACTTTCGAAACTAATTAAATGAAAGACACAGCCTTATGCTATTTTCCTACGAATTTATAGGCGTGACTATGAAAACAAAAGAAATCCATCTAATGTTTTTATGAATTCTATGATTCTGTGTGGCAAGAAAAATGTTGTTTCTACACATTTTCGTAAATAATTTCCAGCAGACAATTGGGCAGACAATTTCGTCTAATTTGCCGTGTTTATAAGTTCATCTAATCAAAGGCAATGCGTATACGCCCCGTTGATAAGGCGAACAGCTGCGAACTGTCGCCTAACTGTGAAAAGCATCGTGACTTTGTGTGTTTCATACCAAAAAAACTATGGACCAAATTAGATGGCAAGCGTAAATATATAAGTTCGAATATATTTATGTATATATTTACGAGTACGTACAAATGTATATTTTCAATGTTAGACCACAGGCTAAAAATACATTTTGCAGCCGTGTAAAATACCAAGAGTATATGGAAATCGGTGGGCGAACCGGTCGGACGGTCGGACGGTCGGTTGGTTGTCGGCAGACGTCTCTCATATCAAAATCCAATTAAAATCTTTCGCGTGTATCGAATCTAAACAAACAAGCGCCAATCGAGCCTAATAGACTTCTCAGTATAATATCGCCAAGCTGCGTCAATAATTTTTCGCCGTTCGATTTGCACTTGTTTATTTGCCGAGCATGAGCTGGTAATTTAATTTCCCAAATGGACAATTTCCGACCTCGATTATTCAATAATACGCACTTCAATTTCTGCTTCAGGGTCTATAAAACAGCTGCACGCGCAACGGGTGCTAATTGCCACACGTGTAGGCGGTCTTATAAGAAGCTACTATATATATATGAGACCACCTGTGATTAAAGAGTACATTTTAATAATTAACCAAACACTTTGACTAATATAAGAGCCTTGCCTCCCTATCCAAAGTTCTAGCCCATCCCACATATAAAAAGTGTGCTGGCTTTTCTTTCCATTATAAATAGTTTTTATAGCGTATAATACTTAAGTGGCTTTCGAAAGTTGCAGTTGCCTTTGAGCCACCGGAGAATTGGGTTAATAGGCAGCAGAAAGTGTGTAAATGGGCTTGAGGTGGCTTTGATGCCATTCGACTGTGCTATACCCTGCACTCAGGTCATGCGATATTAATTCTCATTCTTCTTTTTTTCTTTCTTTCGCTTTTTGGCAGAGGTTTAATAAAGTAAAGCCCAATTTACACGATCGGTTTCCGACCGACACTTTACGTTAATAAATCGTCGGTCTCGTGTGAACACGCAACATTTTAGAGCGTCGGTTTGTCATCGAAGCGAACATAATACGTAAAAATTGAGTTTTTTGGTATTTTTTGGTGCATTTTTTTGGCAACATTTTCCATCGGTCAAAAAGTGTCGGTCGGGAACCGATCGTGTAAATTGGGCTTAAGCGAGCCTTATGGATAGTTTTTATACCCGTAAATAAAAAAATAAGTAAGAGCTAGAGCAATTTGGAACACATAATTCTCTTTAAGCCCCGCGTAGATCTTGTTTGTTAATAAAAAAGCCACCACACGAATAGTTTTTAGAATATAACGTATTTTTTGTAATTCACGATATCTACTAATATAAGCTATCATCTTACTAAATCACTACAAGATCGGCCAAAAAGAACGGTAGTAATGACGGATTTAAGTCTTTAAGCAATTTCAGTGCCCAAAAGTATGCAATAACAAATATTTTATGTTTATTCAAGTAAGTAACGAGTATCCTATGGTCGGAAACTCGACTTTGGCCTTTCCCACTTGTTATAATGCATAATTTTAATACTTGTGAAAGTTTTAAATGAAATAAATCAAGTTATTACCAGAGCTTGCAAATAACAGTCGACCGTTTTTTTTTTTGCGATCTACTCACGAAAATAACCGAAAAAAACACACACGCTTGCTCTTTGTCTGAGCAGATCAATTCGGTTTTTCTTTTTTTCTTTTCGGTTGAATAACAAATTATTGAGAAAAACCGATTGAGTACTCAAAATATGAGAGTCACTAGGTGAACAAAAAATGAAAAGCTCAGTTCAAACGGTCATTCATTTTTTTCTTATGTTCCACGTTATTTTATGTTATACTTCTTAAAATTTTGAAAAGTATACCTATAATTAGTGGCATCTTGCCCCCAAGAATAGTATGAATACGCCCTGTAAACATAATAAATTCACATACATATATTATAATTATTTATTCTGTGTTAAGCTTCATGGGTTCCACTTCAATGTAATCGTTGCTCTCAAATTCTTCCACTAATTCAGCATGTTTTGCATTTAAATGCCGTTTTAAATTTGTTGAGTGCGATCCTGCAAGTTTTACGCCGCATACGGTACTTTTATTTAATTCGCTCAATTTTAAATTGACAGTTTACAACCCGAGCCCTTTGCTTTTTAAAAATTGATTGTGGTTTGAGAATGACCGATTTGTTCAAAAACTGTGTGAACGGTTCATTTATGACACTTAAGCAAAGAGTCAGTAAATAACAGTTATTTTTGAACAACAAAAAACGGTCGACTGTTTATTTGCAAGCTCTGGTTATTACACATAAAATCATGATTTTATATCAGCCCTCTTAGCAAAAAATTAAATAATTATTAAATAATGATAGTTCAACACACAAATTTAAAATCGGGATACCAAAGTTAAAAAATATTACAACGAATCCTTAACTCAGTCTGCAGTCGTCGTAGTCTGATTTAAGTAAGAAATTGAACGATAATTTCCGAAAATCCTTTTGTTGTCACCCTAAAAAGCGTCAAAAATTAAAAATATGTGTAGTATGGCGAAGAATCAAATAAATTCACCAAGTTTTGTGCTGGGCGTTGCACGTTGCACGAGGCATGAGGAATTTTAGCGCGGACAAGCAAAGTGCAACGAGCTATTGTATTGTATTGTATTGTATCTTGCGGATACACATGTTTTCTAAATATATAAAGGATAAGTTGCTGGCACAGTAAGTGAAAATTAATTTTATTTTGGCATTTCGGACGCAAGAGACAGAGCAAAAACCTGTTGGCAATAAAGTCAAATCAAATTTGAAACGCTCGCCAAATAAATAAAATCAAATAAAATTAGTCACAACAATAGAAAAACTATAGGAAAGTTGACTAATGCAAACAATAAATAATAATGAGAGATGGTGAAGGTAAGACTTTGTCTATTTGTATATAGAATTGCAAAATAGAATCTGCCACTTAGGACGTGTTTTGCATGCCGAAACAAAGCTGCTTAGGGTTGACACGGATGCCGGTGATGATAATGAGGAGGATGATGAGGAGCATGAGATGATGAGAACTAAGACGATGGTGACTGAAGGCATGACGGCGAGCATAAATCACAAGCCGTCGCGAGGAGACGCCTTCGGCATAGTCACAAATTCGCAAAGTCGCATAGTCGCATGGTCACAATGGAGCATGTAAAACACATTTTAATTAAATAATGATGCACTCGATGCTCATGATGCTCATGATCATGCCAGACAGAGACGCCCAAAACAAAAACAAAATTGTAACGCCGGCCAGCCAAAGCAAAATCTTGGCCAAGATACGCCTTGTAAGTCACAGACAACAGCGACAATGGCGGCACTCTTGCCAAAACCGAAAAGCCAAAAAGCTGAAATGCGAAAAAAGCAAAAATACATGAAAAGGGAAGTACGAGCACGAGTACTATTTATTCGTACTAAACCAAAATCGACCAAAAATATCATGCAGAAGTATGCATTATTCACTGCAAGAAATGTCGAAATGAAACGCCAAGTTTTGCAATACAAAACATTACATGTGCTCATCATTAGAAGCAGGCATAGATACACAGATATAGATACAGATACAGATACAGATACGTACATATGTATATGTAGATACACTGATACTGACTGATATACAGGCACATGTGCTTGCAGTCGGAAGACTGAGACTGAGATTGTTTTGGCACAATCATCCACGTTTCATCTATTGTTTGGCGGCTGTTGTGATTCTTGCTGTTGTTCTTGTTGTTGTTGTTGTACTCGTTGCTGTGGCATAAGTTCCACTTCAAAAAACATAAAATACGCGCGCGTATATTTTTAGCAATCCGTTCATTTGATTTACGATTTCATTAAATCAGATAATGGACATGCTCCGCTCCTCACCATCAACAGCAACGGTAACAGCAACGGCAAGTGGAAGAGAAAACGGGCAAGAGAAAAGGGCAACTCTCTCTCTCTCTCTCTCTCTCTCTCTCTCTCTCTGCCACTGCAGGCGAGATCAGCGACCACCTGTCGTTGTCTGTACAAGCTGCCGGCCCGCCAGACGCCTACCAATTATGTTCAGATATTATGCCCTGCAATTCGGTCAGACTTTGGGCTAGGAATGTTGCAGGGACACACAGATGTACATTAAGACACAAACCAAAGTCTATTTGAATTTTAATTACCCCCAAAATGACAACATTGTAATCCGCTGACACATACATACGAGTACACTATCCTCGAAAGAGAAAATATCTATTGTTAGCTGAAAGTTTATAGAATTTATTTATGAATTATGAATTATAACATAACATTATTCTCTCCTGTATTCCTTACTGCTTACTACAAATTTTTAATAGAAAACAATAAAGTTCCTTTATTCACATTAAATTTAAGTAAATTTAGAGAAAGCTTATATATTTTAAGTGCAAAAAAATATTTAAAAAATTTATTAAGCTTTTGAAAATGTATTTTTTTACATATTCGACTATTTTACTATTGCCTTTATATAATACTAGTGATGTAAAACAAAACTGAAAGTCGAATTTAATATAAAAATGCAAAAATCGACCAGAAAATTCAATCGAGTTGTCGATATATCTCCAAATAATACAGATATATTGAAAACAAAAAAAAAATTAAAAAAAAAACATAAAACATAAACAAATTAATAGGTCAAAAATCAGACTAATTTCAAACTTTAAAAACTTTGTCAAAACTAATCCGATTTTCGAAAACAACGTTTTAAATTAGATTAATTTGATTTATTTTCTTTTTTTTCTAAAATTGTTCTAAAAGAAGATTATTTTTGACTGATCAAAATGCTATGTGGAAAATCAAACCAACCTCAAACTTTCATAAATTTAATCAACTCATGTTATAATTAACTAAACTTTATTCTAAAAATTAACTATGGTGAACGAAACTTCATGAAAATCAATTTAATTAACACGACTGATGGTTAATAAAATTATAGAGCTTAAGTAATTAAAAAAATTGCTTTCGATGTATTTTAAAATGACATTTTAATAATACTATGTGTATTTAATTAGCTTAAGGACCTTTCAACGAATGTGTCATCGTAGGGTATCAAAAATTCTTTCGCTTCTCGCCAGTTTTACTAGCTGTAAACCGCTAAAATTTGTCACTGCTCCACCAAATTTTATGGTATTTTAAAATTTTTACGATTGTGCCCTAAGCTGCCATATTTGAGATGATGTTTGCCGCCACACGTGCCGCATTTGCTCGAAATAAATAAAATTTGAGAAATTAATAGTTCATCAAGCAGCTAACGCTGACAGACAAGCGACGGGTCTCGCTTCTATCCCGTCGAGATGCCAGACGCGGAGACAGAGAGAAAAACCCCAAAAAAAATAAAGAAAAAGAATCTAATGGATACGATTTGAAATATTTCCAATGCCATTCCCATTCCCAGTGTTCACTTGTTCCACCGAAATGTTTGTTGTTGTCCATGTTGTTTGTTTTCTTTACGCCAGTCATGAATAATTGCATTTCGAACATAACTTGACTTTCACTTTATCAGCAATAGATCAGAACAGCACACTCTATAAGTCATATAGAATGGACGTATCATACAGTGCTACATATATATATATTTCTCTCACATTCGTATTCAGAGTCTTTTTGGCAACGTGTGTTTTGGGCGGCAAATAAAAGTGTTACCGCATACGTAATACGGCTAAAAAAAAACAATCATCAACACGCAAAAATAAAATAAATATTCATTTAGAAATTCCATCTTTTCAGTGACGTCAACTGTCTATTATTTTGCTTTAGTCATAAATCTGACAGATTCACAAAAATGACTCGATGCTTCTTGGCGTCAAATGAAAGACCAAATTCAAGGCTCTGAGTTTGATTATTGTGTACATTAATCTAAGATTTGACAGTGAAAATTTAAAGTGACTGAAGACTTTGATATACATATATTAAAGACGTTAAAGTAATATTATTTAATATCACCACAGAAGTTGAAAATATCTTTAAATTTGCAGTTAGCGAAAAAAAAACAATTAATTAATTTTTTTTTGTTTATTTAACAATAATTAATTATTTTATTAATACGGATTATTCTGCATAATTATTAGTCCAAATGCAATTCGAAATTGTTGATTTAAATACATATAATTCTGTCAGCATGCTCAGCCATGTTATTATGGATTTAACGATATACGTATGAATATTTTTTTATATTGATAGCCATCACATTTATGAGTGAGTGAGTGAGATGATGTGATTATGTGTGTGTTGTCTTTGTCAGCACATCATTAAAGTTGCTTTTATTGTTAATATCAGCCGTATACATAATATTAGTACTACGTGTTTCACTCACACACACGAAAGCTTTTCAAGAACAATGCCGAAACAACAAGACATCGTTGCACAATAAGTTTAAGTTTTGAAACGGAGTGCGTCGTTAATTGTTAATTACACTATGTAGGTTCTTATATTATTCCCACTTGTTAGTATTGAAAACAGAAAACAGAAAACGTGTCTCTCAAAAATCAAAAGCAAAAAAACCAATCAAAAAAAAAAAACATATGCGCTTGCATTAAATTTTTGAGCTTACCTCTCAATCAGGAGATGCATTTGCTTGTGACTCGTTCCACGCTGCGTATGATGAATTTCCTAGAGGTTGATTGTCGTTGGCAACAGCAAACGGCAAAAGGCCAAAGGCATGAGACAAGAGTCTAATCCACGGCTATTGCTTTTTATACGCTATACATATGTGCATATGTATATGTTTATGTGATTGTATGTATACAATAACTATATGATGAGCATTTCTATATCCGGCGTCCACTTTGACATTGAGTTGATTTTCCACGGCTCTCGCTGCTCTTGTTGTTGTCGTTGTTATATTTGTTGCTGTTGTTTTTGTTGTTGTTGTTGATATTGCTGCTGATGTTATTATAATTCGTGTTAATACTTTTCACTAATTTTTTGTATTTTTTCTCTTTTCTTTTTATTTTTCTGCTTTGCTTTGCTCAGTGTGTCTGTGGTTATTCATATGCTTTTTATGATTTTCTTTTTTGTTTTGTATTATTTTTTTTATTTCACACGCGCGCGCAAAAGGTGGGCCAAAGATAGGGCTACCATCATCTTGGTTCTCACTCGTTTAGCGAGAGGCCTTTTATTTTATTTTATTTTGTTATTGTACTCGCATTTATTGTATGTATATTATGTATATTAAGATATATATTAAGGTATATGAGCATTTAAACAGTTATTGTTGAAAAAGTATTCGTTTAAATTTTAGTTACATATTTTATGATATTTTGTTTGTAAAGAGGACGGCTTGACACGCATTTTGGATTATAAGTATTTAACAGCTACCTGCAGAAATAGAATTTGGGAAAAATACAATACATATTTAGCAAATTTTATTTACTTTAAATTTGTAACGCTTAAGTTGCTTCTCACTCATTTTTTTTTAAATTAAATTGCCACAATTGTGAATGCTTTTATCGGTTTCCACTCGCATTCGCTATGTTTTCGCTTTAGATTTGGCTTTGTGCTTATGTAATTGCTTTGCTTCATTAAACAGTTTATGAATTTTCTTTTTTCTTTTAGCACCACATTTCAACTTCACTGCATTTTCCTCGTTATTACAAAAAAAAACAAAAACACACACTTGGCTAAAAGAAACAAACTTCAGCAGCTGCAACAACACGCTGGACACGAAGTAATGCCAAAAGAAGAAAATTAAAGGAAAAGCACTCGCTTCAAGCTACATTTTGCTTAGAAGCTTAACAACTAAAAATAAAACGAAAACGAAGAAAAAAAGAAAACAAAATAACTGGGGAAATTACTTAAGTTTTCAATGCGTTTTAGTCAATTTGACTTTAGGTCGTTGTCAAAATTGGCGCATTCTGCGCAAAAGTTGTGGCTTCTGAACCCAACAGCGCCCTAAAGTTCTTCCCCATCCCTCTGCTACCATCCCCCCAACCCCCCTCCTTCCTTTTTTAGGCTATTCCCTTTTTTGTGTTATGCCATCGTTGTTTTTATATTAAATAATACGCTTGTATGTAGTATAGAAGTCAAAATAAATCGATAAATGCTATGCTACATAAAACAGCACACATATATAGATACAAATACAGATAGAGATACAGATACACAGCACACAACACAAAAACATCATCAGCAACAACAACGAAAAAAACAAGCATGCAATAAACAGCCTACGAACAACAGCAACAACAACGAACAGAACGTTATAAAATGTTTTTCGTTGGCTCCTTGAATCGTCCTTTCACCAGCATCCCTCCCTCTCCCTCTCACCCACACTCACACTCACAACCGCCTGCCTGCCTCACACCATAAGCCTGCTCATTCATGTACACAACCCGAGCGCCAATTCCGAGTTCGAGTTCGAGTCTCGTTTCTTGTTCGTCTCGTTTCGCTTCGTCGTTGTTTTCGTACAATGTATATGTATATGTGTGTGTATATTCGTTTATTCGCACGCCTGACTGTCTGCCATTTCGTTTTAACGCACTCCATGAAGCGTATACATTTGTGTGTGTGTGTCTGTTTGGCTTTTGTATGTGTATGCATCGGATGCTGCTGTACTCCACATTTGGCATCGCGTTAGCAGGTATATGTATGTACATATATACAGACATACATACATACATGTATCTGTATTAAAGTTTGTGTGTTTGCAACTCCTCTACATTTGTTGGGAAAAATCAATTAAAATTTAACGCACGTACCGTACGCACTTTATGCGAATCTCTGTTGTTTCAGCCTCTGCCACGCCCACTGTACTAAACACTAACACAAACAACGTACATATACATACATATATATATTTCCATTTGTTTTTTTGGAGGCGAGTTTAATTTGTCTCATTTGAATTTTAATTAAAAACTTTTACAGGTTCAATAACTTGCAAATGTACAACAAACAAAAAAATGTTAAGCCCAAGTGAATATTTAGCCTTGGCTGATTTTGGCTTCTCATTTCCATGTAACAGCTGTCTGCCAGATTTCACTTTAAATTTGTTGTTATTGATGTTTGTGTTTGCTCCTGTGTGTGTGTGTGTATGCGTGGTGGGTGGCAAAAGGAGGCGTGTCCAAAATTTAATTCACTTTGCCAGTAAATTAAGCCACAAATGGTAGGACGCATTTATTGCCTGATGTGGGGGACGCTTTCTAGGCAATATTTTTAATTGGCGAAAATTGTGGCGGAAGTACAAACATACTTGTACAGGAAATAGAATGAAATTAAACAAATTACAATGTTTTCAAATACAAAATTATAAAACCTACGCATAAACAATACTAATTATTTCTCTTTTATAATATAAAATTGTTTGGAATTACTATTTAGACTACATGATAAGGGCCTCGTCACTTCAAATCCGGACGCGAATTGAGCTGATTTTTGAAAACAATATTAATTTTTTTCCAAATTTGAGTATGCACGATTGTTATCGATAATTATGCAGTGCTTTTTGGAAAGTTTCGATAAAATTGTTGCAGCCCTGGCAAAATGGTAAACAATGGAAAAGTCGCAACGTGAAAAAATTCTGCACACCTTCTTAGAAAATCCCAATTGGTCACTTTCAAAGATTGCTAAAGCTTTGAAAATTGCCAAATCAACCATGGGTGATGTTATAAAACGTTTTAAGGAGACTCATACTATTGATAGAGCCAAACACCAAGCCCCGAAGCGTGCATGTAAAAGCCGTGAGCTAAGACCAAAGGTTATAAGGTCGTTGCGAACGAATCCCGAGTTGAGTGACGGTGATAGAGCCAAAAGATTGAAAACCAGCGCATCTACTATTCGACGAATACGACTATCTGAAGGTATAAAGGCCTACGTATGCGCAAAATGTCCGAACAGGTCGGATAAACAAAACTTTAACGCAAAAACACGTGCTCGTTTGCTCTACAACCAAGTCCTTACCAAATTTCAAGGGTGCATAATTATGGATGATGAAACGTATATCAAAATGAATTTCAAGCAGCTTCCAGGCCGAAAATTTTACTTTGCCTATAAACGTGGATGTGTTGCCTCAAAATTTAAAAGTATACCGATGGACAAATTTGGAAGGAAAGCTTTAATCTGGCAAGCAATTTGTAGCTGCGGTCTGAAGTCGCGCGCTTTTGTAACGACATCCTCAATGACGTCAGAGGTGTACGTGAAAGAGTGCCTTCAAAAACGCCTTTTGCCATTTATACGCAAGCACCGATCTCCTGTTAAGTTCTGGCCAGATTTGGCGACATGCCACTATTCAAATACGACGAGACTGTGGTATGAAGCAAACAAAGTCGATGTCCTACCGAAGTGGCTTAACCCACCTAATTGTCCTGAGCTCCGTCCTATCGAAAGATATTGGGCAATTGTTAAAGGAAAATTGAAAAGGAGTGGTAGCGTCGTAGAAAATGAGAAATCAATGCTGATTGCTTATAACAAATATGCTGCAAAAGTGGACAGAAAATGTGTGCAGAAGTTAATGTCAAGCATTAAACGGAAAACTCGCCAATTTATTCGGAGCAAACAAAATTGAATATTTGTTTTAAATAAATATAAATACAAAGCATAAACTTTAAATAAAGTTTTATTTCATTAAGATTCAACAACAGGTAAAAAAGTTATAACCTGATTTAGGCGTCCGGATTTGAAGTGACGAGGCCCTTACATGAAATAACTTTAGTTTTCCCCTTAATACATCGATATCCAATTGTGTGTTCGAGCTAGAATGATATTTGACATATGAAAAGCAAGATATCCCGGGGTACCACAGAAATCGTTTTCGCTTGAATTTCACTTAAATTTGTATGAATTTTAAGTGAAATTCAAGCAAAAGCGATTTCTGTGGCACCCCGGATATATTTTTTCGAAAATATCTGGCTATGCTAATAACTCAGTAAAAGTGAACATAAGGATACCAATAATAAAGTTCATTATTTCATCCATTATTCACTTGATAAAGCTATTATGAAGGTATATACCCCTATAAAAAAAAAATAAAATAAATACACCAACATTATAGAGTATATATGGGTAATTCTACCATGTCGAATGCGACATTCGTACGCATTCAAAGTGAAATAAAACATGTACCAAAACAATATTATGTTGTGACAAAAAGCGAAACTTATAGGTCTTAATTATCCCTATATTTGGTGCTAAGGTTTATTTCGGGCAATTGTTCGATTTCAAGATAATTTCAAAAAACCAAGGCATTCGCACGAGACCCAAACAGAAGTAGTTTTTTCGGCGACCAGTTCTAACACTGATTCCGGCAAAACGTGAACAAATATTTCAATGCAATTAATTTTAAAATGTAAAACATTAATTTATTTAAAGAAGTTTTTTTTTTGATTTAAAAATATTAAGTAGTTTTTTTTTAATTTGATTTGAATCACTGACCCACGCGACAAGTCGCACGTGACATTTTGTTCTACAATATATTTCTATTGTATCTATCTCGCTTTTTTTAAATTATATATCGAAACAGATCGAAAAACTTGTTTTAAATTATTAGAAATGGTTTATGTTACAGTCTTACTATCTTACTTAGAATACAATAGAATACATTTCCATTTTGGAAATGAATTTCAAGAAATTGGGCCAAAAAAATATAGAAAAAGTGAATTTATTCCAATGTAGAATCTATGTGTTCATCCCATGGAATTTTTTTTATTGCTTAACTAAATAACTTGAATACATTTTTGGAAGAAAATTTCACAAGATGTGAGTTTGTTGACATTTTTTTCGAAATGCCCATATGTTTCTCATTCATCAGAAAGAACTTTTAGCACGCCAAATTGGTTTCCAATTTGATGATATTTCCATACAAAAATGTAGATACAAATATCATTTTCTTAGGTAAGTTTTTATATAAAAATAGTAACTCAACTAACAATTTTCATTAAATTTCACTAACAGCTACAATCAAGCGTTATAGCTTTAACTATTTTCGAAGAGACCATGTCAATTGGAGATATTCCGGAGTAAACATTAAAACAAGTAAAAAATTTAATCTTTAGTTCCTGAATTTTTTACTAAAAATATATATATTTAAATTTATTTAGTCACTAAACATGTAAATGGAAATCATTTTAATTTGTTTTTTGTTTTTAATTCAATTATTAAAATTAATTACTTGCAGGATTGTTGATATTAATCAAATAGGTACTGATGCAACACTCTGCCGACTATTGAACTTTTCCCAAAGGTGCACAAAGGTAAAATGTCAAGTGCGTCAAGCAGAAGCAAAAATCTCATATCACAACACAACTGTACCCCAAGGAGCAACCTGACAGCAACCTGTTTGTCCAGCTGCAACTACAACTATCCTTACAAGTTAACCATTAACCGTGCAGCCTGCAGGTGCAGCAGCCAGCTGACAGCTGCAAGTTGCCATGGCTATTATCCGGGGATACTCGCCGGACTATCGAGAACCTGCGCACAAAATTAAACTGAGCTGACATATGCATACGTGTATTACCTACTTGCACTATACTATGTATAGACAAAGTCGTTTCTAAAATTAAACTGAGCCCATCTGCTGCGACAAAGGACTCAACTCAGCTGTGTGCAGTGTTGCACAACATCGAAAATCTGGCGGGTTGAAAATAAAAACACAAAAAGTAATGCATACAAAAAAGATCGATGAAGGAAAGTAAAGAGAAGCATCGTCGAAATTAAAAACTCAATGGCGTTTGACTTTCGGTCGGTTTGTCACTGTTTAAGTACCGGAAAATGGGTGAAGGTCAAACCCAGCCAACCCCCACCCTCGCCTTCCCCTCGGGCCTCGAGCAGGTTTAACAGTAATGCGAGAAGGCCATTAACAAAGTGCAGTAAAGAGCAAAGGCAGCAAAATCAGCATCAACAACTGTTGTTGTGACCGCAAATCAAAAGCAGCAACTGCAGTGACGGTAAGTAAACAAACACACACACACATATACAATAAAATATACATATATACATATGTGCAAATGGAGCTGCATTTAAATGCAGAGCCATTGCATACAAACAGGCGAATAAATATGTATCTATACAGACACAGATACATTTGTATGTACGAGTACTTTTAATACATTTACAATGTGCGTGTGTGTTTATGATGATAAAAACACAACAAAACAACCCCCACCCACAGAGCTGCTCACATTCACATATTTACATTTACACAAACTCAAATGCTTTCATATTTTCAGACTCGTACACAACAACACAAGAATAAATCTTCAACTGGCGCCACTTTGCTCCTTTTTGGTTCTTCCATAAAACTGTGTAACCGTCTGCTGGCAGGCAATGTAACATCAATTCCTTGCTTGTTGTTGTTTGCTCTCTATCCCAAAGCATCCCCCATCCCCATCCACTCTACCCAACCCTACACAACCCAACACAACACAACCGTCCCCTACTGCGAAAGCATCTCTCCAATTACTCACACATTCAACGAGCACTCATTTAAACGAAGCACCCAATGCTTACAGCATAACGGTAAAGTTAACTCTCGCTGAATCGCTGATGTTGACGCTGACGCCGACGCTGACGTCGAAGCTAAAGCATTCGTTATGGGGGCCACAGTCGCGTTCGTGGCGACAGTTCGTGCTGTCGCCTGTTCGTGTCGTGCCTTGTTACTTCGGCAACGTTTATCCTTTTCGGCTCTAAATCTACGTACGCTTGATGCTGGCAAGTTAACTCTGCACAGTGGAACTACATTTCCTAACTTAACTGAACTTAACGAATGAATAAATGAGATGCTAAATTTGTGTATATAAACGTTTCATCTTATTTTTTTCAGTCTACAATTTGAATAATCCACGTAATTCTATAAACGAACTCAGAATTTTGACAATTAGGATTCGAACGCATTTCAATAATTAAAATTCTCCAAAAAAAGTCGAAAAAAGTCGAACTTTGTCCCCATTTAAGCGCTTAAAATTATTAAACTGAACTACTTTTTACTATTAATTTCAAATTTAATCAAGTTTTTATTTAGAGTCATCATAATAAGAAATATAAACAAATATTTAAGAAATTAGAAAACTAGAAATAAGAATTAAAAAAGTTGACAAATAGTTTCCCTAGTTTCTCTAATTTTATGTTGGTCTGACTGGACTTTCCTGGGTTTTCCCCAATCCCAGCAACAAATGTTGGACCAATCTTTTTCTGTTCATTTAAGATATCCCCAGATCATTTACATTTGTATATAATTTAATTATTTTCTTTTAACTTTAATTAATATTGTTATTTAAAATTTTAATGTTTAACGTAAATTTATATTATGTCGGCTGCTTTCAGCTAAATAAAATAAAAAAAAATCATTTAAAGATTTGCATTAATATATTCAAAATTTAATAATGATAGAGCAATACAAAAACTGTTCTGTCTTTGAATTTTAAGCTTAACATATAAATTAACCTTTACTTAATATACGAAAACTTCAAAAACGATGGATGAATCAAAATGTCAACAAAGTTATATTTAAGAAATGAGGCAAATGATTTGCAACTATGTATTTTGAGCTAATCAAAGATTTATTAATATGTACTAAACCCACTGTAAACAACTGTGTAGTAACAAATTTAAACAAAGAATCTCTTACTTGCATGAATATGCTACATACATATGTACATATGTTAGTAGTTACATGTGCATTTAGTATGTATGTATGTACATATATTTGAAAATGCAATGTAAAAGTGCTGATTGTTCGACTGTGGTCACAGCATTATTGAGTCAGTGTGCAGTCGTCGTCCTCGTTGTACATGCATGAGCACACACACACACACACCCACAGATATATATATAAGTATAACTGAGTATGTATGTATGTATGTCATTTGGTTTATTACTTTTGCACAAATGTTTGAGCATCTGAGTTTTCTCCCGTATGTTTGTTTGTTTGTATATAAAAGTATGTGGGCTACTATGCTAAAAGTTTGTTTCCCCATACAGTGAGGCCAAAAACTTGCCTCCCTCTCGCTCCGCTTAAGTCAAAGCGACAAGTTGTTTGTGTTGTAGGCAAAGCTTTGGGTGTATTTTGTGTGTGTGTGTGTGTTGATAAAGTTTTGGGCTACTTTTTTTTTGTTATTTAATTGTTTCTCTTGTTCTGGCGACTCGCGTGTGACTGCTGAATTTCTTACAGTTTCTGATGCTGTGAATAGGAGTTTTATTTTTGGTTGTTGTTGTTGTTGTTGTAGTTTTTGTTGTGGTAGCTGTTGTTGTTGTTGTCGTTGTTGTTGTCGTCCTTATTGTTATCGACTTTTGACGCAACTTTGCTCTTGTTGTCGTGTATCTGAGAACTTTCGGTTTAACTGTCAATAAAGCCAATTGAAAGTTGCAAGATTGTTATAAACACATACATACATACACATTCACGTTTGTAAATATATACACGGATTATTTTGCAAATTGCGCGCCTTTTAATTGCATTTTTTGAGCAGTATTAAATTTTCCCAATTCAAGTTACATACTTTAAAATTCTTTTAAGCATGTTAAACATAAAGCTATTGGTTCAATATTGTTAAAAATTTATGTTAAATTATAGTTATTAAATTTTACAAAAAGTTTTATATCACCTAATTTTACTTTAAAGTTTTAGTTTAAAGTTGACATTAAATAAAAAATAAATAAAAGCCAGATACTTATGTATTAAAATAATAAATACCAATTAAACTAATCAATTAAATTATATTTCTTACACCTTATATGCAGATACTGCTAATGTTTCAGATGTAAACACAATAACTGGCCTTATGTAATAATAATAGTATTCAAAATGTGTGCAAAAATAGTTATACTAAATGCTTAAACTTGAATTTTGTAAATAGGAAATGTCATAGTCCCTTTGTCCCATAGTCCCACTGCAGTAGTAAAAAGTTTCGTGTCACGCACACACACATATATCCTTATATACATTGTAATACACTCAAAAACTCAAACGTAAAACTATGTTGAGCCATTATGTCGTTTTGGCAGCCAGCTGGGCGTCCAAAGCATCCTCATACTCATACATAAATACACATGTAGAAACATATATATACTCGTACATACATATACATCTTGAATGTACGTAATCACATAATCCCGACTTAGAGTCTCGTATAGGTATATAAATAATGTATGTTGTTTTTCAGCATTTTCTACACCAAACGGAAAACCATTGTCCTTTTTTGTGTATATGTATGTATGTACATATGTAAGATGTTCATACACATATGTACAGATATATGTATGTTTTTACCATTTCTACAGTTATACACACAAATACTCGAATGCGACGCGAAGGGAAAAAACTTTCAACAATTGTCGCCAAATATTTTATCAACTATTTCAAGTCCAATTTGCGAGGCAGATGTAAAAATTGTAGAGCGAGAATTTCTTACAAATAAATAGATATTTTCTTTTGATTTATGAAACTTTTGATTTGTCATACACAATATTACACGCACTTTTCTTCACTTTCTATTTATTACCTTTATGTTATTTGAAAATTATTGAAATTTGGTTTGTTATATACACGCGTTTATTTAGTTAAATATATACATAAATATATATGTATGTTTGTATGTATACATATTTTTTAAGTATTTGTGACTTTGAAAAACAACAAATATTGGGCTAAAAGTTTTGTCAGTTTTATATCTTTTGCTTTTCCGTTATTTTTTGCCTTAATTTCTTTGCATTTTTTCTATGTATTCTTATAGTGTAGAAAAAATTAAAAACGCGCCGTTGGTATAAAAATGTTTTAGCTTATGCGATTTTGACGTTTTGCATGCGGACCAACAACTATTTTGGCCTAATGCGCGCTGTCAGGCCAGAAGCTCTCTAGCGAAGATGTTTCTTGGCGCAGCAGCATCAGCAGGAGAAGATAACCAGTGTTGCCAATTTAGCTATTTTCCCGACAGATTTAGTGGGTTGCAACTGGCAAATGCGGGATAAATTGTAAAACAGCGGGTAGCGGGAATTTTAGCTACTTCAAAAATAATTTTAGCTTTTTGAAAACATCTGGTAACTTCATGTATTTTTATGTTTTACGATGTCACACTTAAATAATTTGTTGTATTTATTCCACTTGAATGGCAAAAAAACATCGATAAGCCAAAAGAGCATTAAATTTTATCGTTTAAAACTATGAAATTAATTGGATCTAGTTACAATTTATGAACCGATCGGTGAAAATGCGTAAAAAAATTCTTAAAACAATTCTAAGAGTAATTGTAAAAAATTTTAAAAATACCTTCGCTAGTATTTTTTATGAGGAGGAGCCAAGGAGCCACTTTTTGTATGAAACGTTGGAAAAAGGGGTTAAAATAGCCATTTTTAGCAAATTTTAAAAAGTCATAAAAAAAACATTAGCGAAGAGATTTTTCAAATTTTTTTTTGCATTCACTACTAGAATTGTTTAAAGAATTTTTTGGATCAAAATATTCCAAAAACACTGGATTAAATCAAAAAAATATCGTTTTACTACTCAAGCGTTTTCTTTAGCTACCAACAAAAATTTGTTATCTATTTTTAGCTTTTTTCAAAGGCTATTTTGGCTTTTTTATGACCCGAAGAGTTGGCAACACTGAAGATAACACGGCTGCTGTGCCAGAGAGAGCAAACGAACGGTTGAGAGAGCGAGAGAGTGGGTACGAAGCCATTGCGATTGTCAAACAATTAAGCTTTTATTTTTGTTGTTGCTAGCGCCTGCGCAATTGGCAATGCCTCAAGCAGAACGACGTTGCCAGCTTCAACATGCATATTTTTGACAATCACACAAAATCCTGCCCGTTGTTTTGAAATGATGTGAAATAAACGACAAATTTCAAAGTAAAACAAATGTAAAAATATAAATAGGTACATTCTTTGTAGAATTTATTTATTGTGCCTGCTTCGCTGTTAGTTGCCTTATTCTTTATGACTGTGTGTATGGCGTTTACGACTTACAGCGAAAGGCACAACACGGATTTGTACAGTTCTAAACTGAGACAAGACGATCGATCACGTGAACAGCTCGCGTGTGCGCGCTTCCGCAGGCAAAAGATTCAAAGACAGAGGTCGGGACAGTGGAGGGGGAGGGTAGGCAGAAGGCAGCAACAACAACGACGATGAGAGGCTCGCTGCGAATATTGATAACGCACTTTTCAACGATTTTAGTCGAGAGTGTAAACTACGTGATACCCTGCGCACAGGCTATTATACCCACTTTCAACGTCTACAAAATTTAAAAAATTTGAAAACCTATCAAATGTTAAGTCTATAGTTATAAGATTTTCTTTTTGTTTTCAAAATAAAATATGTGGATTTTGATTTTTGTTAAAACATTTTCTTAACTCCTTTATTTTTATCCTATCTGTTACACAATTTTCTTGAAAAAAAAAGACATTAGATGATAAAAAGTACTGTACTGGGTCTTAAACTAACCGCTGAACTCATCAATGTTTTAAAATGCATATGAACTCAGTTTCCGCTGAAAACGGAGAATAAATTATTGTAAATTCTCGCAGAACTTAATTTTCCAATGTGATTAAACTCATTAAAGGTCTAATAAAACTATAATAGATATAGAAATATCGACATAAAAATCACAATTGGAGCATTAAACTTACTAAAAGCGCTTGGACGAAATCAGCTGGGACCTGAATAAAATGAATAATTTTGGCTTTTATAGATTAAAATATTTACAGAATTTAAATATCAACATATAGCCCAAATGAGTAAAAAAAAACAAAAAAAACAGTGTTATAAAGAACTGTATATAAACTATTTGTCATATTCTTATTAGTTTAACGTCTCTTTGATTTCAAAATTGATTTTGCATGAAATTAGCTGTGAGAATCGGAAATGCCTTCTAATGCCTGTTGCATACTTAGGCAGAAAACGAATTTACCCTCTCTTGCCCTATTTCACTGGCCGCAGGGTATAAAGAAAACAAAACAAAAACAATAACGAACCGAGCCGAACCCAGCCGAATACATGCATACAGGCAACACGTGCTAATGATGAAACGTTGAGTTGAGTCCGAGGTAGGCATCGATTGCCCCGCACAGATCTGTCAGATTTGTCGTTTATCAGCCGACGATGACCTGTTATGAAATCGAGCGCGACTATAAATACCCCGGGTCTCGTGCGACTCGCTATCAGTCCCAAGTGGAACGTGGAACGTGCTACAACAACTGCATTAAACAATTCCCGATTCCCGATTCACGAGATGATCTTGCAGTTACTCGTAGTCAGCGTATTTGCGCTGTCCGATGGCCTTGGTAAGTAACAAATCATTGAGGAAGACAGACGGACAGACGGTCGTCGCCCGTTATCAAGTGACACAACTGTACTCTGTTGAACTTTAACTCTTCTTCTTAGCGCTGCCCACACGAGATGCGGAACGAAGAATGCATCCGATTTACACAGCAACAACAGCGGCTGGAGGAAGCGGAGATCGACGCTCGAGATTGAAGCGTGCGATGCCGCAGATCTGCTTTAACCCACAGAAGCCGGAGGAGGAGTATGCCGAATATTGGCGCACTCTGGCCCAACAGACGCTGGACCAGCAGCTGGAGAGCAAGATGCGATTGAATACGAAATTGGCCAAGAATATCATGTTGTTCATGGGCGATGGCATGTCCATACCGACGATCACGGCGGGACGCGTCTATCTCGGTGGCGAGGAGAAGCAATTTGCCTTCGAGCAGTTCCCCTATGTGGGACTCAGCAAGACGTACTGCGCCAACATGCAGGTGGCGGACTCCGCCTGCACCGCCACCGCCTACCTGGGCGGCGTCAAGGCCAACTACGGGACGGTGGGCGTCACGGCCGCTGTCCAAATGAAGGATTGCCAGGCACAAGCGAATCAGGCGCACCATGTGGCCTCCATTGCGGCCTGGGCCCAACGACAGGGCATGGCCACGGGTCTGATCACCACCACATCCGTGACACACGCTTCCCCCGCCGGCGTCTATGCGCACACCGCCAATCGCAACTGGGAGAATGACGCTGACGTCATGGCTGACAACGCTGATCCCACGATCTGCCCGGATATTGCATCGCAATTGGTATTTGGTCATGTGGGACAAAACTTGAACGTCATTCTCGGCGGCGGTCGGCAGAACTTCTTGCCCAAAGGCGCAAGGGATGCAAGTGGCGCCCCCGGAAGCCGACTGGACGGACGTAATCTCATCGAGGAATGGCAGCGACAGCACACAAACAGTGCGCACTATGTCCAAACGCGTCGAGAGCTGTTGCAGCTGTCCAACCAGACGACCCGTGTGCTTGGCCTCTTTGCGCCGTATCACATGCCGTATCATCTGGACTCCAATCCGGAGGAGCTGCCCACGCTGGAGGAGATGGTACAGGCGGCGCTGGGTATACTGGAACGCCAGAGCGCAGGACGTGGCTATTTCCTGTTCGTCGAGGGCGGACGCATCGATCATGGACATCATGATACCTTGGCACTCCGGGCCATCGACGAGACGGCCGAGTTCGACAAATCCGTGCGCTGGGCACGCACCCACAGCAGCGTGGAGGACACTTTGATTGTGGTGACATCGGATCACTCGCATACCATGTCGCTGGCGGGCTATTCGAGTCGCAAGAACGACATCTTTGGCATCAACGATGGCCAGCTGGCCGCTGATGATCTGCCGTATGCGACACTTAGCTATGCGAATGGACCTGGCTACAATACCAACTACCTGTCCAAGGAGGATGGCGTCATCAAGCGCAAGAATCTTCGGTCCATCAACATGAAGAACAAGGACTTCATGTTCCCCACAGCCGTGCCCCTCGAGTCGGAGACACATGGCGGCGATGATGTCGCCGTCTTTGCCAGCGGTCCATTCGCCCAGCTCTTCTCCGGCGTCTACGAGCAGAACTTCATCCCACACGCCATGGCCTATGCCTCCTGTCTGAGCGACAAGCGCAGCATGTGCTTGGACGGAGGCATCTCCCGGCGACCACGTTAAGACTGAACTGAGTTGATCCTAGATTAAGGCGAAGTCACAACAGTAATTATTGTTCTCGTACTTACCTAACTTATAAACACACACTATGTAATAACAAACCCCCTAGACATTAGAAATTGTATCTGAGAATGGGCTCCTCTCCAATATGTTCCTCCTATACTCGTACAACATTAAAAGCCACACCTTAAATATAACTTAAAAAACTTTGTTTATATCAGGCTATCAGACCGAAACTAATATCGATTTCACTTACTGTTTCGGTTATATTCACATTTAGTTTTTCAGTTATCGGTTACGCAATATTTTTATATATCGTTTTTGTAACTGTAACTGTTTCCGGTTATTTTCGATTTTGAAATACCAGTATGAATTTGGTTTACAAAACAATTTTAAAAACGTTGAAGATATAAATATAATTTTAAAAACAAATATTAAAAAATTAAGATATTTTCATTGCGTTCAATATGTAAATTAAATTAGGGCAGAAGTAAAAATTTAATTTAGTTTTAAAAAAAAACAATTTTATGGTTGACCGAACCGAAATTAACCGTTATACATGAATCGGTTTCTTAACGGTTATTTCGGTTGGAATAATTTCGGCTTTTGGGCTTCGGTGTAGTTAAAAAGTTTTGTGTCCGGCTACGGCTTCAATTGCAATCAGTTGATAGCGGTTAACGGTAACAGTTATGGTTACGGTTTCAATCCCTGGTTTATATTGATGATGATAATAATGAGTTGAGTTGTTTTCTTAAGCAATGGTCTAGCTCTCATGTAGATAATTTCCTTATGAATTGTCCATTTTATAATGATTTGATCTCAGTTTTGATTCTGCATCAATAATTTAGGTACTTTAAAAGTTTCTTTATTTCTGATATTTTTGCATAAATTCAAAAATAAAACGGACAAAAAAGACACTTAAAATTCGGTATACATAGTTGATAATAACGACACAAATGTGTAAGTGCTGAGATAAAATTTAAGTCGATATGACCACGCCCACTCCTACCGCCCACGGAAAGCTCAACGGGTACCTAGCAATTAGCATTGGAAGTATCTATGTATAAGTATATTGCATGCCCATTATTGTTTAGTTTTTCAATAATGAAATCGGTTACTGCCGCATTACTTCGATTGCTTTTGCTCCATATATCCAGCAACTCGACTAAACACATAACTCACTGAATTCACCGTTTTTAATTAAAACGAGGAAAAACAAGCAAAACTGACTCATTAAATATGAATCTTTACACATTTTTGTTAAGACATTGACATCATCACTTCAATTGTTTTTGCAATGAATATAAGGAATGTAAGGAATATAAATTTCATTGTTTGACCTAATTTGATAATTTAATGTACGGGGGTGCCACAGAAATCGCTTTCGCTTGAATATCACTTAAATTTCATACAACTTTGAGTGAAATTCAAGCGAAAGCGATTTCTGTGCACCCCAGAAAACTTGATTCTGCATTAAAATGTTATTCATTTGGAAAGCATAATTTTTATTCAAGCACCCCTTGACACTAGTACTAATTTTTTTAGCTCCTTTAACTATGTAAAAGTTTAACCAATTTCCTCGAGGAAATCAAAAGTTTATTCATATGGAATATTTTACTTTTCCAGCACTGACAATTTTTTTTATACTACCCCTAGATATTATTTTAAAAACTTCCAACTCCCATAACTGTATTTAATTTCTTTTATTTTTTTTAATTTTTTTACTTCGACCGAAAAAATTCGGTGATTCCTTAAAAAACTCAAATGTATATATGTAAGTATGTAAATTATCAGGTAATTGCATGTAAAGAATTCGCAATAAAGACGCGCAGCAAGTGCAGTTGCCGGAAGAGCGTAAAATTTGCATTGCAAACGTTTGAACCAATTTCAACCAATCGATCTTACTTGACAAAATAATTTAAAATGCAAAACAATTTCAGGAAATACCGCGAAACAATTGACGTAAACTGAAAATTTTACGAATTTTGAAATATAAGGCGAAAGTGATGACGTAGATTCAATATTAAGCGAAGTCCGCAGTGTTTTATACATTAATAATTGATTAGGTAGTTAAGCAACAAAGAACAATTTCGAAACCGAACGAATAAATCCAAAAAATAGTAAGCAAACGACGTTAAAATTAATAAAAAAAATTAACTAAACATAATTAGCACAGTAGTTAGCTGAGCAGCAGAGCAATAACAAAAATCAAATTAATACTGAACAAGTTGATCATACAAATTTAGAAATATATGGAAAACTTTTTCAAAACCCGTTTTTGGGACCAAGGTTGCCACATGCTACGGGTTTTCGACACATAAGTTCGAGCAAACGAAAGAACGAATTGAACGAGCAAGAAATTCTATCGAGCTTATTCTGAGCGATTCATAAAAGCTGGTTCCGGATCTAGCCAGCGCCGGCGCGCAATTTAAATGTGAATTTTATATATATTTCATTTAAAATTAGAAGAAATAAAGGAGATAATTTTATTGTATGTTGGGTGCTCGTGAGCCTTCGGGGGGTGAAGTTGGCATAATCAATTCTTAATCAATAATTCAAGTAAAATTTTGTAAATTCTGGATTTAAGATTAAAGAATATACAAAAAAAAGGATCGTTAAAAAAACAGCCTCAATAAATGGAATGAATAAATAAATAGCTTAAACAATTTGCAAACAATATATAAATCTAGCATATTTTAAAGTTCATATAGCATATTCTAGAAATAAATGTATTCGTGACATCAGCGAAATATTTTGAAAGTTTTAAATGTTTCACGATGATTTGAAATAAAATGTATTTTACTAAATTAGTGAAATGTGGAAGTGTAACGCGTTTTCAGTCAGATGAACTTTGTTAAAACAAAATTGCGTAACAAAATGCACCTTAAAATTGTAAATACAAGATAAAGCATAAGGCTTGTTTATTTTGGAATCATATTTATTTATTTTTTAATTAAAATTTTTTGAAATGTTTGTTTTCATGACCATTTCAATTTTAGAAGTAAGTTTTAGCTAACTTGAGGTCTAGTAATGTTGTTTGTTGTTACTGTCATATTGACATTACAAGACCTCAAGTTATCTAAAACTTACTTCTTACACAGATATGGATTGCGTAAAAATATGTTAGTCTTATTCAAATATAACAATAAATATTTAACTCTGGAAGAATATTATGAAATCGATGATTTGTTTACTAGTTTAATTCAAATAAAAGCCGAATGATTTGTATATTTTCTTTTATTTGGACATAGCTTGTTTTTCAGCATATTTGTTTATAGCTTATTTTTACTCAGAATCTAGCTTTGCGAGCGCTCAACACCTGGCAACACTGCTGCGTCCTTTTTCAGCAGTGCTGCCAATTTAGCTTTTTTTCCGTCAAATCTGGCTGTTTTTGTAACCGAAAAATATCATTTTTGATAAATCTGTGGGAAAAAGTTTAGTTTTAAGAGTAGCAGCTTAATCATACGTTTATATCTATGTTTGCCAATACCACCAAATGATTGGCTAAAGAGCAAAGAAATTTATGGCATGGGTTCGCAGGGATGGCACGGACGAAAATAGGGTCTATGCAGCTACTGCAAGACTACATTTACTGCAAAGCTAAGTGAATTGCGTGCAACCACTAAAAAACACACAAGTGCGATAGGCGGCTTTCAACAAAAAATATAATAACTAGACGACTTGCTGAAAATCTAATTAACACATCTAAAACACATAAATTAAGACAATAAAAAACGCTTTTGATGCGCTTTTCCGGAATGTTTTCAGCTTTTTTTTCTTCTCCTTAAAAACAGCTCTTTTTTGTAAAAAGTTGGCAGCACTGCTTTTCAGTTCTTTGATGGTTGCCACACGTTTTCTGGGAGCCAAGGTTGCCACACGTTTAAAAGGCAAAAAAAGTAAAATTTATTAAGCAAGCATCAGTCAAGCACGTTCGTTGTGGGCGAATTGTTTATTAAAGTGAGTAATATTCGAGTGGAGTGTGTGCTTAACAATAAACAATACATAAACATAATGAAATAAATATTCGTCTGTGTGCCGTGACAACTAAACTAACCAGTTTTGACTTGCGCTCGAGACGCAGAACTCTGTGTATGTAATAAAAACAAATAACAATTTATATTGCGTCGTCGCAGTGCATAGCTTTGTATATTAAAATTACAAAACATCGAGTGTGATACAATTAAAAATCTATGTAGCTCTAATAATTACTGGTCTGCATTTTATGTGCCCTTTTTTTGTCCACTTTCCACGTCCACATTCGAATTTCGAGCTTCGTTTTGCGGTAGGAAGAGCGTCATTACAGGGCTTGATTTATTAATAATTTGTATTGTCAATACATGTGCAGATATATGTACAAATTGCACGTATGTGTGTATACATGTGCACAACCGATTTCAATTGTTATTGCCCCGAGATATAGACTCTTTGACTGTGTTTGGTAACGTCATTCACCTTGACTTCGACTCGATGCGATGAGTGCAAAAGTCGACCAAGCGCTAAAACTGTTTAGCCTTTGTTTATGTATACATACAATATACCATATACAGTATGTATAATATATTTAAGTACTTGTGTGTTCGCTTCATTGCCGCTTATAATAAACTTTAACAATATCAGACATGTGCTGTGTCTTTCGCTAGTTTTTGTCTTATCAGCTGTTCTCACACCGAACTTCTTGTTGTGATGGCCAGATTAGCACTGTGTTTCCAATTGGAAATCTTTAATGGTGTGTGTGTGTATTGGATTTTAGTCAGTTGATGATATTCAGCAGAGACTAACATCATCGCAATCTTTTCTCCTACACTTATGACTAATGCGTAAAGATTTTTAATTTGCCTATTGGCAAATGTTAATCATCGGTTTAGTTGCCCAATTAATTGCATATTTAAAGAATTGCATTTTGTGCCCTAACCTCCTGTTCGACCCCCTAGGCGCGCGACCTTTAATCTGATTAATTGCCAATTTTTATATGCGCTACTTTATTTATATTTTCTATTATTAATTGTGCCCAACAAAGATCAGCAACACACTCTCTTAACATCTGTCTCTCTCTCTCTCTTTATTTTTGTGCTCTCTTTGTGTTTGATTTGCAGCTGACCAATTCAATCCACAGCTTGTTGCTTGTGCTCTCATTTGATTCCAAATCCAAGCGGCAAAAGAGAGTTAACATATTATTACACAATTCTTACTTTCTCTTGCAACGATTTTAATGTGAATTGCATTAATATAAAAAATCTGTCAAAGCAACATGATAAAGTTTTTTTTTAGTCTAATAATAAAAACACACATGCGTTTATTTGCTTTTGCTGTTTCAACGATCTTTGATAAAACAATAATACATTGGAAAACTACAAATGGCTAAAACAGCAGTAAACTAAAAAACAACAAAAGCTTTTAGTGATCTGACTGGAAAACTAAAATGGTAAAAACGTGAGTCAAGTAACTGTTTGGACAGGGGAATAGAATTCACATACTTAAATTATTATTTTAATTGTAAATAATAATATTGTAATAATTGCAAATTAAAAATATAAATATGTGAATTATTATCTTTGTCAAAATATTTACTCGACTAACTGTATGTCAAATGTTGTAAATTAAAGGATATATCCAAGCTAAATCTGCGTCTCGAGCATTGGCAGATACAATGGCAGCGTCTCCAGGGCGTCGGATGGGGAGCGATCAAAGCACAGGGCGTGTCGAGCCGAAGTCATCAGTTGCCGCACCCCAAAGGCCACATCCTCGAAGCCAATGCGCTCGCTGGGCTCCAGTTGCCAGCAGTTGAGGAGCAGCTGGTACAGGTCGCCGTAGACATAGGCGGGCTGGGCCGGACGCACGCCAGCGCGAAGAGCCTCCAATAGTTGCTGGCTACTGGCGACATTCGCATACGGCGTTCCGCCCAGAGCACAGCACTCCCAGGCGACGCAGGCAAAGGACCACACATCCGACTTGGTCGTGCTATGATGCTGATGACGCAACACTTCCGGCGCCAGCCAACGACAAGGATCCAGTCGCTGGCCATTGCCATTGCCATTCACATGGTGCAATGGCCCAACGACGCTCAGTTTCAACTTGGAATCGGCGCTGACATAGACACTGTAGCTGGACAGCTGGCGATGGACCACCTGACAGCTGCCCAGATACGACATGGCGCTGGACAGCTCGTACATCCACTGGAGCACCAGTTGCTCCGTGAGCGTGGTCATTCGTGGCGTTGGCGCTGCCAGACGACTCTCGATCAGTCGTCGCTTGAGACTGATCCGTTGTAGCTCAAAGACGAGATAGAACCAATCGGCACTCGCCGAAATCCCATAGAATTCCAAGAGCAGTTCATGCTTTTGCAGTTGCTTCAGTTGTCGCAGCTCGCGCAACAGTTGCGCCTGTGTGGGAGCACTCAAATCGTCCAGGGCGAGCACATGGAGGGCACAGTCCTTGAGCACTTCCCCTGAGATAAGTCTGCCCGTGATAATCTCGCCATAGCGTCCGTCTCCAATCACATCGTTGGCATTCATGCGCAACGAATTGCGCGGCAAACGCTCCAATCCCTCCACCATTGTCTGCAACTGCTTCTTAAAGCTCTCCAGCGTGGGCGGCAGTTCCTCCTCCATTAGATATCCGTTGTTCTCCCGCTCGATAATCGGCGTCTGTTGCGTCATCTCGTGGGCATTGCGTCCACGAACTGTCAAGCCGCGACTGTGGCACGTCTTGTAGCGCAAGTAGAAGTAGGTGATGAGGCTGAGCAGCAGGCAACTGCCAAAGATCACGCAGGTGACGGCCAGCGCCACCACCGAGGATTGGCCCTTCTCGAATGTGGCATATGTAAAGTCGTCCAAGGAACTGGCGTGCTGCTCATGGTTGCTACGCGTGTACAGCGTCTTTGTTATATTCTGCAGTGTGCTTACCTATGGATGAGAATAAAATCACGATTAATCCAAATATTATTCAATATACAATTCAAATTGAGCTTCAAAAATTTAATAGCGTAAATTATTCCGAAATAACCAAAGTTTCCCCTTGTTACTGGGTCCTAAGGAATATTTTATCAACCTCGTAAAGTCGGATTTATTTCAATATAATATTTATATTGTAAGCTTTTCGTAAACTCAATCTATGTTTGGTATTTGATAGATACAATTTTAATTTAATTTCTTTAATTTATAAAAAGCTAAAGTTATAAAAACTCAAGTTGCTAAACGTCGATTGTAGATTTAAAATTTGATCAGCATTGTAAAGCAGATTAAATCCGAATATTTAGTAATTATTCGGGTCTGTTCCGAATTCCGAAAACGAGTCGATCGAGAATGTTGAACATTTTAAGAAACGATTAACATCCTAATTCAAATTTAAACAGTTGAAGTATTTTTCAAAAGAATTTTTTCAAAAGCATCCATAAAATATTTTATACATTTTTTGTTTATTATTTATTAATTTTTGTTATCGATCGCAATCGAAAGCTGCTAGAGTTGCATAATTGAATAAAAAAATTCGAGCAACGAAGTCTATTTAGTTAAATTTACCCTATATTTGCTATATTCAACCTGAAATACTTTAAATAAATTTTCGAAACGCTTTCGAAACCGAGTTTGAAAAGTAAAAACAAGCCCAATTCGATCGGAATTGGGAACAGCAAATAGCAAAACGATCATTTTCGTTTCGGTTTTAGTTTTTGAAAACGTTCGGAAAATTACTGTCAAGATTAATGGTATTAATGGATTATGGTATGTAATGGTATTCTATTGAATACTATACAGGCATGCCACAGAAATCACTAGTGAAAGCGATTTCAGAGAAAAGCAATTCCACTTCGAAAATTTCTCCGTGCCACAGAAATTCGTGTGATTTAGGTTTTTTTTAGCATGTTCATCAACCTTTTCGTACTAGGCTGCTAGGGTTGGCCCCTTCTCAGATTTAATTTCTCAAGGGTTTGCTTAGCAACTTTTTAAAGTTTATCATTGCAGAATATCAAATTTTCATTTTAATTCTTATTTAATTTATATAATTAAATTTATTTATATAATAATTGATATTGTGTAGCTTAAATAAATTCAAAAGTTGTTGGCGCGGCAAACAATTAAAGTTTCTCGACAACTCTAAATTAAAAAATTCGGACAAAAAATGTGACATTATTCTCATGGCATCGGACGCCAGTGAATTGAGCGATGATTTCATCTCACTCAAAAGTGTTCAGGTGATTGGACTGTGGCACGGAGAAATGAAATTGACGTGAAAGTCAAGTGAAAGAGATTTCTGTGGCATGCCTGATATTCATATTATGCTGACTCAATTAGTTTTTATGTTGCACTGGAATAATTCTAGAATTGTATTCTTTTTTATCGTTTTTTTAATCTTTCGAGTATTTCGTAGTCCGTTTTGATATTTTACTGAAAATTTTCTTGTTTTTAATATTGCATTTTCAACATATTTTTGAAATATGTATTTCTGAATTATTATAGTTCAAAAACTGTTCTGGGATTTAAGGATTTTTCAAAATCACGTGAATAACTTCGATCACATTCTGCTTGTTAATTAGATGTTACTTACCACGCCCAAGCTAATGTGCACATGGGCCTCCTTCTGCTTTTCATCGCCGGTGAGCTGCTCCAGCGGCACATTGCGGTATCGACCATATCGCTTGCCATCGCCGATGACAAAGTGCCTGGTGCGATTGTCCTCGGGTCGATCGTAGTCCAGCTCGGCGGCAATGTAGTAGGGAACGCCATTCTGTTGGGATTCCTGCCAGCTGCCGAGCAGCTGTGCGTCGAAGGGTTGACTCAGCGAGTCGTCCACGAACTCGACGATGATGAGCAACTTGGAGACGGGTCCGTTGTTGTTGTGCACGGGCGACAGCTCCACGGTTATGGTCCTGTCCGTGCGCGACAGAATCTTGGGCTGCACGGGAGCTGGACTGGGCAAATCCACCACGGTTCTGGCCATGATGGTGGCATTGCCGCATTCCTGCTCCATTTCACAAATGGCAACCACGCTGACGTTGTACAGAGTCGCCGGCTGGAGATCGGTGAGCTCGAAGCGTGTCTCCGTGCTCTGCACGATGAACTCGGGCTGCTGGAATGCGGGCAACGTGGAGTAGGTGTTCACCACCTGACACTTGATGCGAAAGCTGGCAATTTGCGGCGTCTGCGGGGCCAGAGGATCCGCGGCGCCAGCCAGCAGCATTTTGGTGGACTCATACGAATCCCACTCAAGGCTTAAGCTATTCTCGGTGGTGTTGACCACGCGCAGATGATGCGGCGCCGGCTGCTTCAGCAGCGTGGTGGAGTAGTACGAGTGGACACCGACGCCGCCACAATACTGCGCCTTGTTGGCCAAACAGCGGGTGTGGCACAGCTGCTCGTGCTGCTTCTCCTGCGGCTCCAGTTGGTTGGCACAGAAGCACTTCTCGGCCGCGAGCACGGCGTATCTGTGTCCCTCGTGCTCGCAGATGTCGATGCACGTTTGCGGCGTCTTGGCGTACACCGATTCCTTGAGCAGATCCGTGCGTGCCGTATAGCAGCCCACATAGTAATAAACGGGCTCCTCCAGCGCCGCCTGCATGGACACACAGCGGGCACTCCAGAGCAGGCACATGGCCAGCAGGCAGAGCGATGCAAAGCGATGCCAGCTGGCATTTGGGCGGTGTCCGCACTTCCACTTCATGCTGTGCTGTGTTTAAGCCGACGTCTGATGAACTGATGAGCAGTTGGTCTTTGGTTTATCCCTCTGTGATAGCAACTGCTTTGATTAAGCTAATTAAACACTATTTGCTGTCTAATTTAAGCAATTTAAACGCTTAGTTTCCCTTTTGCGCGCTTTATGCTCTTTTTTTCTTCTTGCATTTTAAGCGCTGCTCAGAACGCGACTGTCGTTGCCGTTGTTGCTGCTGCTGCTGCTGCTTGACTCGTTTTGCTTTGGCCATTATTGCTGTTGTTGTTGTTGTTGTTTGTTGCTCTCAGCAACCATTCCAGTTGACTAATCGTGCTGCCAGCGTCAACGCTGGCGTCGCTCTCACAACTGTTGCTGTTACTTTTCTTTTGTGTTGTTTACATCCCGAACTAAACAAATGTATGCTGAGTGGAAAAAAGACAACTAGCACTTTGGTATTGTTTTCGTGATCAACCTGGCTCTTCACTATCTATAGTCGTCTCTATCGGACACCTGCCCAGCGTTCTGAGCACAGCTTTGACAGCCACACAGCATTGCCAACAATGTATAAAAATTTGAAAGAAACCAAAATACAAAGTTTGCCAAAACTTCTAACAAAGATTAATTTAAACTAATTTAGCTCTATCATAAAATGTGATGTGTTTTTAATTGAAATAATATTATTTAATAAATTGCACCTGCTTTTCTGGCTTATCGACGGGCCTGTGTTTTCATTTAACACAAATACCTACAAGAGAACAAAGGTGAGAGAGAAACTGACAGTCAAAGAGAGTCAGAGAAAGAGAGAGAGAGAGAGCTAAACAGACGATCGTTCGCTCATTTGATTGCTCATTGAATACGTGAACCGCGGGGTGACTTGCGTGTCCGTGCAGTTCAATTTGGTTGACAGTCGCGGTGACTGTGGCTACGCCGCGTTTACCTTGTAAATCAATTTAATAAATATTACAACGAACGAAAAGAGAGAATACATACAGAGACATAAGCAAATGTAATTATTTTGTTGTCAAACGCGTGTCTAGCATAAGTCTGTTGGGTTTGTTGCTGCTGTGTCTGTCTGTCTGTCGCCTGCAGACATTTCGTTGTTTTGATTGTGTGTTTCCAATTAGAATTTACAGCACTGGTCAACAGTGTAGCGACGAAAAAAAAGTTGTCAACGTCATCAGCAAATGCGGCGACTGCGTCAAGCAATTGAAATGCGTTTTTGGAAAGTGGGAATAATTTATTCAAATGAAAATGAACTCAACTCGATTACGTGCCCAAATTCACGCATTCACCTGAAAAAATACCTAACGTTTGTCTGTCTGTTGGCTGTTGTCGGTTGTCTGTTGTCGGTGCCAGCCAAACTAGCGCATAGTTGAATTTATTTTTGGCCACATCTCATAATTGCAGGCCGCCTGGCACATTATGACCGTTCCCCTTCCCTTGCCCCCGAGATGATCATGATGATCATGCCAAGACTCAAAAAGATCTCAGAAGCGTACATAATTAAATAGAAACTTGCGCAATTAACCGTTAGTTGAATTCAGTTGCCGCTTGCAATCTGACCGAAGTGAACACACATACAGTTAGTCGCGAAATTGTGCTGACACAGTGATTGTTTTGATAAAATATAAAATTCACACATTTGTTTTTGCTTTCAATAATATTTAAATGTCACTATAATTTGTATGTAATTAAATAGGATAGAAAGCATAAAATGTGATTGCAATTGTTAAAACAATTACTTGAGCAACTGTATGTACTTTGTGTCTCTCCATACACAAAGTAACATTTATTCAAACATTCGCATTTATTTGTGTTGTTTTTCTTTTTGCAGTAGCTCAAAACAACAACAACAACTCCAAAGCAAACAACGAAGGCAACAACACACACACACATACACTTACAAAAAGTAAACATACTCACACACACACACACACATATATATACAGATGGAGAGAACAGCAACGGGAATGGGAGTGGGAGTGGGAGGCACAGCGGTGCAGGTGATCAATGCATCCGAGGAGCACACATTCGTACTCAACGAGGATGCACTGAGCGAGGTGCTGATGCGGGACGAGGTCAAGGATCGCTATGTCTGCGTCGTCTCCGTGGCGGGTGCGTTCCGCAAGGGCAAGAGCTTCCTCCTCGACTTCTTTCTACGCTACATGTACTCAAAGGTGAGTGTGGAAAATGTGTTCTGTAAATATATACAATAAATTAATGCTCTTCCCGCTTTGCAGTATGTGCGACACGATGTCACGGATTGGCTGGGCGATGAGACGGAACCGTTGTCCGGGTTCTCATGGCGCGGCGGATCGGAGCGTGATACCACCGGCATATTGATGTGGTCCGATATATTCCTGCACGATTATCCCAATGGTGACAAGATTGCCATCATACTGCTGGACACACAGGGTGCCTTCGATAGCCAGAGCACTGTGCGCGATTGCGCAACCGTTTTTGCCCTGAGCACAATGCTGTCCTCGGTGCAGATCTATAATCTCTCACAGAACATACAGGAGGACGATTTGCAGCATCTGCAACTGTTCACGGAATACGGCCGCCTGGCGCTGGCCGACACCGGCAAGAAGCCATTCCAGCGTCTGCAGTTCTTGGTGCGCGACTGGAGTTTCCCCTACGAGGCGGAATACGGTGCTTACGGTGGCGATAAGATACTCAAGCGTCGCCTCGAGGTGTCCGACAAACAGCATCCGGAATTGCAGTCACTGCGCCGCCACATCTCGTCGTGCTTCACGGAGGTGGCGTGCTTTCTGATGCCACATCCAGGTCTCAATGTTGCCACAAATCCATCGTTCGATGGTCAGCTCAGGGATATAACGCCGGAGTTCAAGAACAGCTTACGCACACTGGTGCCCATGTTGCTGGCACCGGACAATCTGGTCTACAAGGAGATCAGTGGACAGCGCGTGCGGGCACGTGATCTCATCCAGTACTTCCAGTCGTACATGAGCATCTACAAGGGCAACGAGCTGCCCGAGCCGAAGAGCATGCTGGTGGCAACCGCCGAGGCGAATCACCTGACTGCCGTTGCGTCCGCCAAGGAGCTGTACAATCAACTCATGGAGGAGGTCTGCGGCGGCACACGGCCGTACTTAAGCACCGCCCACCTGGAGACGGAACATATGCGCGTCAAGGACAAGGCACTGTTTCAGTTTGCCGCTAAGCGTAAAATGGGCGGCGAAGAGTTCACGGAGAAGTTCCGTCAGCAATTGGACGCCGATCTGGAGGAGGTCTTTGTCAACTATCGGGCGCACAACGAGAGCAAAAACATCTTCAAGGCGGCACGCACTCCGGCCGTGTACTTCGCCTGTGCCGTCATCATGTACATAGTAAGCGGCATCTTTGGCCTGGTGGGACTCTATACATTTGCCAATTTCTGTAACCTGGTCATGGGCGTGGCTCTGCTTACGCTCGCACTCTGGGCGTACATCAGGTGGGTAACTGATAATCCATGATATAGACTGTATTCTCTAAATCTCGTATCTCCAATTCACAGATACAGCGGCGAGCTAAGCGACTTTGGTGGCAAACTGGATGAGTTTGCCACGTTAATGTGGGAGAATGTGAGTAAAGGATAAATCAATTCATTTGTCATGTTTGTTAATCCTTGCATTGTTTGATTGCAGTTCATGAGACCCATCTATCAGGGTTGCATGGAGAAGGGCATACAGCATGTGGCCACGCATGCGACGGAGGCGGCTCTGGGCGGTGGCGGCAGTGCATCCCGTTCATTATCCAGTGCTGCGGTCAATGGCAAGGTGAAGCGTTCATGAGAATACGCCCAATTAGCACAATATACAACCGCAACAAAACAACAGCAACAGCAACAAACGACTAACAACAACAACAATAACAACAACAATGTTTCTTGCAAATCAAACAAGAACACCAACAATAACAATAGCAACAATAGCAACAACAACAATAGAGGCGCAGGTTTTCTAAGTAACATTTGGGGCAAGTTGAGCGGAGACAAGAGCAAGCCCCAAACAGCGACCACGACCACGACGGCGGCCAACTCCAACTCCGTCTCCAACTCCAACTCGTCAGTGGTCGCCACGAACAGTCGCAAAAGGCGCAAGTCCAAGCGCAATTAATTAAGTCTAAATGCATCGTTTGGTCACATTTGTTTACTTCTTAATTGTCGTCGATTGATTGATTTGTATAAATTTTAAGCCCTAAATGGATAGAAACAAAAAACTAGCTATTAATAATTGCCCTAAAAGGAATATTGTTTTTTATATAACATACAATACAATACATTAATTTAACAGCTCAGCGCAGCGCGAAATAATATATATATTAATATACATACATACATATTTAGTAAGTGGCTCGTATTTGTTGAAAATCAAATTTTAAATTGTTTTTTATATGCATATATTATATATATATATATATTACTATATGTAACTAGAAGGAAAAAGAAAATCTTGAAACTAGAAACTTTTATGCTGTAATATAATGAAAATTGCTTACGAATTTAAAATCGTTTAATTTCCACTATTTCCAATATTTTATCCCGTTTCTAATATTCTTATATTATGTGAACAATTCTTGCCCGTTTCGCCTTTTTTGATATGTATAAATAAAATACACACACTGTTGTTGGCTCGTTAAACGTACACACACAATCATAATTTGCATTATTTTTGATTAATTTTATTGTTTAAACTTTAAACACAATGCATTGCCATCGTCACAAAGTCACAATGTTGGTAATGGTCTATTAGTTTAATAAATAAGTTAAAGTAAATCAAATGTTTTTGATTACATACATACATATATGTTTGGAAACAAATTAAAATTGCATGAATAATAGCTCCAATTAGCAGTTATATTTCTAACAAAAAATCAAATGTAAATGCATTATTCATTTCTTCTTGGCATCCTTCTCAGCTTCAGTTTTCTTGCAACAGCCGCCACCTGAAGTCTGGGCCACATTCGAAGCGTTGCAGCCACATTTGCCTGGTGATTTGCACTTGCAGCCATCGGCACACTTCTCAGCCGTGCATTTGCACTCTGTGAAGTGGATTTAAGTTCATCATCATGTTAAATATTCAACTCTAACAAACATTTACCTTTTTCACAACCAACACAGGGCATTTTAACTGAATTTCTGTCAAAGTCTAGTGGGTATATGAACTTTGACAGACCATGACGTGGACATTTGGGACTAGCGCATGCGCTTAAAGTTGAGGGTTGCATTAGGCACGATTTGGCCAAAAACTGGGCTGCATATCATGCAGCTGGACAATGTTTGGCATTTTTAAAAGACGTAGAAGGCATGAAATGTCATAGATTCGACTTTTCGGACATGTTTTCGGAGTCGCACAAATATTTTTGAAAATTTAATGAAATTAATTAATTTAAAATGTAAATTTCACAATAAATATTTTTTCATTTCAAAGCTTAATGAAGAATTATCAATTTTATAAATTTTAAAAAAAAGTTCGAGCTAGGGAGACTTCGAGTTAGAGAATTTTTTTTTAGTGTTTTAAATGAAACTGCAAATGCATTCAATCTTAAATACATTTCAAATTTCAAATTTTTCTTGATACTTTCAACAAAAAAAGATTCCAGTTTGTTCAAGACCTGTTAATATTCAGAAGAAGTTTCCGATTCAAATGTCATCATAATTAATATTTCATGTTTAATACAATGAAAACTGTTTTTGCTGAGATACCACATTTTTCAGCAACTTTAATTTATTTGGTCTACTTTCAAATTTCTTAACTAATAAGTTTGAATATTTCCTTAAACATTTTTAAACATTTTAGTACACTGATTCGGTGACGAAGAAGTACATTTCGAACATCTTTCCTATAGCAATTTCACAAGCCTAAATAATTGTTGATGCAATATTCTAACATTTTGCATCTCCATATGTTAATGTACATTAGAGTGCATAGATTTTTTTCACCAAAAATGGTAACCCATTTTCGTAATCTGTGGTCAATTCTAAGATGTTTTCACAAAGAAACCATAGTTCTAAAATGAATTCCTGGTCCGCGCTTTTTGAGTTGAAAAATTCACTTTTTTGAACAATTATATCTCGGGTGTTTATGGACCGATCCTGACAAATTTGGTGTCAGTACTCTAGTTAGGACCAGGACATTCACATTTCACAGAACCAAAGGACGAAATGTCCTTTAAACATAATTTTCATCCTTGGAACGGCGATTTCGCGATTCGTCTCTATCTTAAAAAATTAGTCCGAATTAAAGCTATTTTTTGGCACAAAATAAAATTTTTTTTTTGAACCTGTAATTTTTATTAAAAGAAAATGTAAAACCTATTTTAATACAGTTTTAACACAATTTTAATAAAATATGTGTTACATTTTCTGTTAACAAAAAATACAGGTTCAGGGAAAATAAAATTTTTTTTGCCAAAAAATAGCTTTAATTCTGACTAATTTATTGGTATAAAGGCGAACCGCGAAATCGTCGTTCCAAGGATGAAAATTATGTTTAAAGGACATTTCGTCCTTTTTTTCTGTTGAATTTTAAAAGTGCTGGTCCTAACAAGAGTATTGACACCAAGTTTGTCAGAATCGGACCATAAACAATCAAGATATAAATTTTCAAAAGAAATGAATTTTCAACTCAAAAAGCGCGGACCAGGAATTCATTTTAGAACTATGGTTTCTTCGTGAAAACATCTTAGAATTGACCACAGATTACGAAAATGGGTTACCATTTTTTCATTTTTTCGGGCCCATACAATTCGATGCACTCTAATGTACATCAATATTACATATCAAATCGAACCGGTAACAAAAGCATTAAACTGAAATGAAAAAAAAATTCAAACTTTATTGGAGATTTTCCCGAAAAATTCGACTTACAGAAGCACTGGCCAATATTTTTGTTCGAGTTACGGAGAAATTCGACTTATGGAAGTTCGAGTTACGGAAGCAGATTTGTATGAAATTTGCTTAGTAAACGCTATTGCCACTCGATTTTGTTCGAGTTGGAGAAAATTCGAGTTAGAGAAGTTCGAGTTAGGGAAGTTCGACTGTATATCAAAATCCTCAGTTAAAATTCCCATATAAACTCGAAAGTTTTATCAGTTTAGAGCAGTGGTGGGCACGCAGTGGCTCCGGGAGCAGCGGCTGCTCCCAACTTAGGCATACTGTAATAGGGTTGTTGTTGATGTTGTTGTAGTGCTCCCGAATTCAGATATAGAGTATCCGACGTTTTTGTAGAGTATAAACCAGGGTTTGAAAATGCTACGCTACTCCGTAGTATTTCGAATTGCTCTCGCTACCGCTCTCGATTTGAACAGAGCGGTAGCATAGCCATAGCCGAAAAATAAAAAAGGATTTGCTCTGCTCGGAGCGGAGTTTTATCGCGTCAAAAACTATGCTATAGCTATAGCAAAAAAATTAAATTATATGCGCTACAGCTACGTAGCGGTAGCTAAAAACTGAGAGCGAGATGAGAACAGAGCAAATGCAATTTTTTTCATTTACTACGGCTCTCGTGTGATTTTGATTTTCCTACAATTCTGTGATCGTTTTCGGGCGTTTTCTTCCTTGAAACTGGTGTTGTCGGATAACCGTAATCGATTAAATCACGAAACTTTGGAAAATATACTTCTTGTCAAGCTTAATTCGACACACTTAGATAGTGCAATCGACAATTTAAGTTTATTTGAAGACGAGGATTAATTCATAAGTTTCCATTACGTAAAATTTGTTATTCCGATTTACTTATTAAAAACTTTGATTTAATTTAAATATTGTGAATGAATACACTACACATGAATAAAATTCAGATCACAAAATTGCAGGAAAATCAAAATCACACGAGAGCCGTAGTAAATGAAAAAAATGGCATTTGCTCTGCTCTCATCTCGCTCTCAGTTTTTTAGCTACCGCTACGTAGCTGTAGCGCATATAATTTAATTTTTTTGCTATAGCTATAGCATAGTTTTTGACGCGATAAAACTCCGCTCCGAGCAGAGCAAATCCTTTTTTATTTTTCGACTATGGCTATGCTACGGCTCTGTTCAAATCGAGAGCGGTAGCGAGAGCGTAGCAATATTTTTGCAACTCTTGCTGCTACGGAGTAGTTTTTGCGAACCCTGGTATAAACCAAACAAAACACTGACAAAAATCAATTGATAATTACACATAGTTTAAACTTATTTAATGTATTGTTTTTATTATTATTTGCTCATGGGTTTTGTTTTGTTTTGTTGTTCAACATTACATATTAAAGATTTCGATCGTTTGATGTAGCTTAAGACTAACATTTGATGCGTCCTTTAAAGGGTTGAGTTTTTTAATTAATTTATTTATTTATGTTTTTGTTTTTTTTTTTTTGTGTTTATCTTTGTCCCTTTGTGTTTCACATGGACAACTTACTAGACTTATGTGCGTAATTACAATTAATTCTCACAAAAAACTAAAGAACGTAAAATGTTTGTTATGCAATTCGTTTCGTAATCGTTCAGTAATTTACAATGAAAATTGTTACACATCCTCGCATTTAAAATTGTGGATTAATTATATAATATCTGTTCATTTGTGTCTAACATACATATAGTATAAGTAGTACAAGTGCAATTGTTTGGATAGGATGGATGGGAAGGGGAAGGAGCGAACAGGATGTAGGAAACTAAACCAAATGTATCTAAAGGTTCTACTACAACATATATAGATATTAGATATTAGCGTCTCGTAAGCCGTTTTATCAACTTATTTTTCATTTCATTTCACATTTCATATGTATATCAATTACTTTATTTTCGTTTCTTTTGTTGCCACATTTGTTAATGCAATTCTTTTCTTAAATTTCTTTTTGTTTTTGGCAATTCGTAGTGCATAACAAGGTTCTTGTATTTGAATATGTGTGTGTAAACTTTTTACTTAACTATATCATTTGTTTATTTAATTAATTTTTCTTGTCATTTGCAAATTTTGTGTGATTTTCTTTCATTAAGTTTTGGACAATTTATTTATGTTCTTGGAAGTCTTAAAATAGTAACCTTTATGATTATTGCTAACAGTATGGATTTATGTGTGTATATATTTATATATGTATATTAATGCATGTATGTATGTGTGTGTGTGTCTATGTCGTGGTGAGTGTGGGTGTATGTATGTGTGTGTTTGAGTTACATTTATGTATATATTTGATTTTGTTTCCTTTTGTTGTTGTTTGAGTAATTTGAATTTAGTATAACTCTTATGCTTAGAAATCGGTTGACTCCACATGGATCTGTGGGAACTGGTTTGTGGAGCACCCGGGGTTGCCTAGAGCAAGCAGCACCAACCTTGGGTTGTTCAAATCTTTCGTAACAACTGTGTAACCGTTTGACCTTTGGCCAAATGTTTGTAGTACCTAAGCGTGTGGCCATCATCAGTCCAATGGCTTGCCGAAAAACAAAATGCTGAGCAAATCATTGAACGACAACTAAATTTGTGTTGGACTCGCCGCCTGGGATGTTGATGCAACGCCGGCCACGGTGCTGCTCGCAGCGGCGGCCACGACGCTCTTGACAACGGACGCTGTTGCTGGCGACGATGATTCATCAAATTTAACATTCGCCGCCTCCTCGTCCTGTCCATTTGACTTGGCCTTGCTGGGCAGTGGCGACTGCAGATACATTTCTCGCACCATCTCAATGTTGTATCTGTCCTGCTCGTCCTCGGGCTCTGGCTCTGGCGGCGTTGATGCACCCTTGGGCCTGGTCTTAACTGCAACCGCAATCGCAGCTGCAGCTGATGTTGAGGCTTCTACGGGCAACTCTTCACTGGGAGCCGCCTCTTTGCTCGTCGCGGCAATGGACGCATTTGCGTCCCGTTTGATGATGCTGAAAATGCTTTGTATGTAGGATTCCATGGTGAGCAAAGTGCTGAGACGCCTCTTGCGATCCTCGTTGACACGATCCTGTGCGGTCTTTTTGTTGGATGACTTCTTGTTCCGCTTGGGTGTTGGCTCCAATTCATCTTCCAGCTCCGTTTCATCGTCGGATGAGGGAATCGATGCTTTTTCCAGTTTATCGGATGTGGATGCAGATGAGGGGCTCTCCATGTGCTCATCCCCGGTGTCAGCGGCTGTCGCCGTCTCAGCAGCAGCAGCAGGAGGAGCAGCAGCAGAATCGGGAGCGGGAACGAGAGTGGAAACGGGAGCAGCATTCTCCTCGGTTCGATGCGGCATTTCCATAGACACATCGTCAGTGTTGGTTTTATCGCCTGCTTCGACTTTCTCTTTGCTTTCTCCCGAGTTATCCGTGGTCTCCGCCTCGGACTGAGCTGTCGATTGTGTTTCCTCCTTTTCCTTGCAGGAATCACGTTTCTGCTTCTTGTTCGGTAATTGATCTAAATAAATAACAAACATAGTTTTATATATTGTGCGCCAATCAATCAAATAACAATCTCACCACGCTCTGCATCCTTCTTGAAGCGTTCGCTCTTGTTGAGCAATGCCCTCAACGATCCGCGCAGCTCTTTGCGCACGGATGTGGGGACACCAGTTGCCTGGGCAATGATGCGTATGGCAAAGAGATCGCCGCACAGCTCATCAATGTCATCCTTCGAGTGCATCCCGTAGTTGATCGTGTAGATCATCCGGGCAACGGGCAGTTGGGCTGCCACCTTGTGATAATACAGCTCCAGGAATTCCCGCACAAAGGCATCCTTCAGCATGCTGCGCTCATCCCGCAGCACATTATGCAAATACTCGATCAGCAGCTGATTCTTCACCAGCAGTTCCGAGTATCTAAATGGAGATGCGATAGATTGATTTGTTTATATAATTTTTACGATTATTTCAATGAACATTTTACGACCAAACTGTTGTAATACAAATAAACAAATTTATTCCAAGTCCGACCAACTGTAAATTGTTTCGTAATATTTTTATATTAGACTATAAGCATATTTTGCTCACAGACAAATATTCAGTGACCATAGCGATTAGCCTTCCTTATATTCTTGGAGTACCTTGCGCATAGACCTCCTGAAATTACCCTTTGTATCCATTTTAGCAAGCATACTCATTTTGATTGTTTACATATGAAACAGTCGATGTTTATTTGCCTTAAATTCACTTAATCGTAACATTTCTTTTCAATTATATGACCAAAACTTTATCAATTGGCTTTAACTGCAGGGCACATTTGGGGGGACTTGCAGCTTTGGCAGGAAGATCAGTGACTCGAAGTGGTCAAGAGACTATCGAGAGTTTTATCTAGCATAATCAGCAGATGCCAAGCTCGTGCAAAACACCGTAATTATCGTTTGCAATGATCACTTATCAATACATTTTTTAAGCGCCGGACAGACAATTGTTCTTGTACATTTTGCGCATTCACATCCAATCCTTAGCTTAGGACCAGTCACAATTGAAAAGCCTTTGTTTTTAGTTGACATTTGAATGCCATTTTCTGGTGGTATAACGGTATTAGGAAGCCTAAAGTAATGATTTCTGAGTCCGCAGTCATGAACCCTCCACTGTGAAATACGTCTGCATAATCCATTATGCAAAAACCTTTGAACAGCTTGCAGAAAACATATTTCTAGAAACCGTACACTGCAGCCGAAATTTAATTGTCTCTCTTTAATACTTGGCTAAAAGTGAATTTAAGAACGGTTTATATTTTAAGTGACAATGGAGCATACAAGCTATCGCGATGGTTGATATTTAAGATGAACATATCGGACAAGTGTTTGACGCTCTTATTGTATATTTTGAGCATAACAAACGATTCGATTTAATCTGTACGACCCGACAGTTTAGTTTTGACGTTAATTATTTGGCTAGCAAACTTCAAGACTGAACTAGTTAATAGGACATTTATTTCCGGATATCAGAGGCATGCATGTCCATTAACTGATATGTTTTGTGTTCAATTTATGGGTAGCATCCGAAACTACTTTATAAATAAATGTTTTATTTGAGCCCATAGCAGAAAAGTAATGAAAAATTTAATTTTTCGGCTAAAATGGGTAATTTGCGCAATATGTGCAAATTAATTTTCGACGGTCTGCTGTGCTCAGAGACATAACCGCGACTGTGCATTATCTAGAAAGCGTAATTTTGATTCTAGGCATGATAAAAAAGTACCATTCATTATAGTGTGTTTTGTTTGGCGCTGTCGATTATTGGAACTTATTGAGAACATGTTCCATTTTATTCGTATTTCATTCCGCATACGTTATATTCGGTAAGTTGACTTACTTGTGCGTCAAGGCGTTGTTGTGTATGCCCACCCAGAACTTGGGAAAGTAGTTGAAATGCAGCGGCGTCGATTCAATGGCCACCAGGCAGTGCAGCTTGACGAGCGTGTCGTTGAGGGATCCCGTGTTGACGCACATGCGCAGCATGACGTCGATAAAGTCATGATATGGCCTATAGAAGCCATCAACCAGAGCATCGTACTCGACATCCAGACCGCGCGGCGTCAGCTCCGACAGTGCAATGCACATTTGGACCATGGGACGCGGAGGACGCGGCGAATTCTTGGCACCCTGGGGCCAGGGCGTCTGTTTGGCACCGCGTCGTGGAAAATATGGACCCAAGGGTCCGATTGCGTTCGGGGCATTCGCCACGGACAGATGGCAGTTGATCAGAATGGGCGCCAAAATGCTGGTGGCCTCGAGGCTGGTGTTGCGCACCAGCTCCTTGAGCACCTCCAGGGCCATGCGACTGATCTCGGGCGAGTTGAACGTGTTGAGCAGCGTGGCCAGGCGCTTGATGGCGTCTGGCAGCGCCTTGGCCAGCGCCGAGTGCTGATGCTGTTGGCGCAGGAAATGCTGTTGCTGCAGCTGCATTTGCTGCAGCTGGAGATGCTGTTGCATCTGCTGCTGCAGCTGCTTCTCCTTCTGCTGCGGCGTCTGCGGCGCCTGGGTGCACTGCGTCTGCTGTTGCTTCTGGAGCAACTGTTGCTGCTGCAGCTGCAGCTGCTGCTCCAGCTGCTGTTGTTGCTGCTTCTTCTGCGCCGGATTATCGGTGCGCATGCGCAGCGTGGCCAGCAGCAGCACCATCTCGCCCAGCAGATCCAGCAGATCTCCAGCCACATGGCAGGCGGTCGCCTCGTGGTGCATGGAATGTAGCGTGTGCAGCGCCTCAAAGCACATCTCAATGCCGCCATTGAAGATGACCAGCATCCGATCATCGTCGTTGTCCACTGCGCAGTCAGTGATAAAAAATATATTATATATTAATTAGCTTAAAAGTCAGTACAATTACAAATTTAACAAAACATTTTTATTATTTTTAAAAATTAAGAAATGTGAATAAGAGAAATGTATCTTTAAAAAAAAAAACATAACTGTTACGACAGATAATAAGTTATGCAAAGTTATGGAATGTGATCAAGGCTACAACTCTTTAAAAATCTGGCATAAATGGAATATTCAATATTCAAAACAATTTTGGTATATTCTGACCCACTCTAAATAATTACAACTACGGATTACAACCGTAACCGTTAACCGGAATTAACCGATAGAAATTTGTTACCGTAACTGAAACCGTAACCGGAAACAAAACATTTTTTTATAACCGTTTGGAAACCGATTCATAATAATGGTTGATTTCGGTTCGGTTGAGCATAAAATTAAACTATGATTTTAAGGTGTAATCATTACTTCTAATTTGTATATTGACCGCAGTAAAAACCTCTTTGTTTTTAATATTTTTGAATAATTGTTTTCCAATTTTCATATCTTTAATATTTTTGTTTTTTTTTTGTGAAGCGAAATCAACAATTTCAATGAATATTCTGAATATTCAACAATTTGGCGTAACCGATAACCGAAAACTGAAACCGATAATCGATTCGGTTTGATTACAACTATTTTATCCCTTTTTTTCATGCGCATGTTTATAAGTTTATTCTAAAAAATATTTTTCAATATTTAAACTTTTTTTTTAAAGATTTCAGCTATTGTACTTTTCAAAATACAAAAAAAAAGAAAGAAAAAATCCGAACTAGCATTGTAAAATTCGACTAAAGACTTAAATACAGCCTTGATTCTGAATTAACTTGAACCTAGAAATTTAATAATATTTTGGCATAAATGGAACTTCAAATCGTATGTATATTAATCGTAGTATCTCAACAATATAATTGATTGTTAAGTTACAACTGTGTAACTAAGTTTAATACAAATTCCGATACGTAAAATGTACTTGTTAATGCATTGAAAGCTACAACAATTAATTAATGACTTACCGAGTATTTTGAGAGCACTGATAAGCGTGGACCAGGAGACCCGTGCATCCAGACTACTTGTGTAGGACACGATAACGGAGCGTCTAAAGGCGATGACATCGAGCTTCTCCTGTTCACTGGCATCCGGATGGCGGGTGGCAAACAATGCCATCAGCTTGAAGAGCTCATCGACAGCTGCCGCATATTGTGTGGGATGTGGAGTGATGTTCTTGAAGGCCCATTGCAGATTCTGGTGCTGGGCCAGTTGTCGGGTGAGTGCCCGACTCTGTTCGCAGCACAGGCGCAATAGTCCATAATAGGCTGGCAGCATGGAGCGATTGTAGGTGACAATCTCCGAGTCATCGTGATCGGCACTGAAATTCAACTGTTAAAGCAATTCCATGGTCACATAACAGTTGTAACAGTTCTTACAGTATATAGTTAAATGCAATGTTGCGCGTTATCTCCGGACAGTTGGCCACCTGGGCCGCGTTCTCCGGGCAATCGACGAGCGAATGATGCCAGAATGTGAGAAGTGCGTGCTTATTGTGATGCGCCGGAACACTGGGCTCAGAGAGACGCGGATGGAACAGCTCCCACAGGGAGCGCATAAACGAACCTATCTGTAAATCAAAAAGAAAGACACAACACTTTAGTTGGGCACCATTTGCATTGGGATGTGCGTTGAAGCTCTGTCAAACTTGCCATTAGTTTTTCAGTCTTTGAAACCATACAGTAGCTGAGTAGATTGAAGTACGCGGTCAGCTTGGTGGTGCCATGGGCTCCAATGTCCGCATAAACGCGTGCGGGACGCAACAGACGCAGCAGCAATGTGATCACCTGGTGCAGCACCACTTGGGCATCGCTGTTGATGTCCCTGCAAATTCAAGGGGCACGTTTACAATTTAAATTTAAAAAAATTTACTTATAATTAATTGTAATTCCTCGCTCCTAATCTCAATTTATGTATATTTAACAGGCAAGAAAGGCTATAGTCAAGTTCCTGACTATAAGATACCCGTTAATTATTTAGATAATTATAGCATATTTTTTACTGCATACTTTAAGGCATTTGCATTGCTTGAAACTTAAATCAGCCATTACTACCGTTCTGTTTGGCCGATATTGTTGCGATGTTGTAGGATGATAGCTAAATATTTTAGTTTACGTTTATTACCAAAAAATACCTAATATGTTAAGTACTGTGCGAGTGGTGGTTTTCATAAATTTTAAAAACAAACTCGATCTGCGTGGGGTTTATAGAAGTCACGAAGGTACAGACAAACAGACGGACATAATAGAGCTTCCAGTTTGAAAAAAAACTAGCTTCGATTCTCCCCGTCAATTGACGTCAAACATGTGTTTTTAAGTTCTTCGAAATGAAACGCAAAAATATATACTTCCCGTCATTAAAAATAAAAAGCTCTTGAGATCGAGGCCTTCACAAGGACGGACTGACGGACAGACGGACATGTCTATATCGACTCGGCTGTTGATGCTGATCAAGAACATATATATTTTGTAGGGTTGGAGATGCTTCCTTCTTCCTGTTACATACATTTCAACGAATACTATAGAACCTTTAACTTAATTTTTTTAAATAGCGGCTATAAAAATTATAGAATAACTCCTATTTTCAATGTCTATAATAAATACAGTATTTTTTTATCTTGTAATTTTTGGTATTTTTGAAATTTTGGTATAATTTGGCACTAAAGGTATTTTTTGATAAATATAATAAAAATTAAATATCATTTTAAATTTAGTTCTAATTTGCAGCGAAAGGAGCTAAATATATTTTTAAAAAAAGTTTTAGCTTGATTGAGGATAAATATATCTAGTCATTTTTTTTCTTAAGGTTTGATTTGCTTAAACTCAGAACTCTAATGTGCGATACCCTACCAATCGTTAGGACTATAACATTTACCGATAACTGTGCGGATTGAGGGCCAACAACTTGTGCTGCGAGTGAGCCCGAAAGTTGGCACGAAACGGTTGCGACGGCACCAGCGCCACCAGTAAACAGGCAGCAGCTACAAATAACACAAATTCAAACTCAATTAGATACATGGAGTTCAGCAATGAAATAATCTTCACTTAGTTTGTACCATTTCTCACGCGCGTGTTGTCGTGGGCGAGCAGAAACTGTTCCAGCCACTGCTCCGCCGACTGCAGTATCCAGGCGTGGGCTATCTTATTCTTGGTGGCCTGCAGCGAGAGCCAGTCGAGCACAGACTGGGGACAGTACTCGGCAGCATCCCACATCCGCGGCAGCACGAGTTGCGTGAAACAGGGCAGTCCAACTGGGCCGCCTTGGGTCTCCGTCAGCAGCGTGAGAAGCTTGAAGAACGGCGCACAGAGCTCCGTGTGCTTGGTGACCGAGGCGAAGAGCATGCTGATGATCTGCGTGGCCAAACGGTCATCCCAGCGACAGAGCGCGTGGATTAAATGCTTTGTCTGGTGCGGATTAATGCCGTCCTTGATTTGCTGATACAAAAATGGAAAGCCCTACGAAATATATGTATATATGGGAAATCTATATGTTAATTGGGTCACCAGTGGGACACGTTATTATAAGTATGATATTGATGAATTTTTAAAATAAATATCAAGCTAATGTTAATGGAAATGCCAGTGCCAACATGGTATAAGAACATGGCTTAAGATACATATATGTTTTACCTTTGGCTCATGCAACATACATAGATTTAATTTAGATGCGTTTGAATTTTTTGAATGTATACAGTCGCATATTTGGCCCACGAGACTATTGACTATGCTATTCGATATTAAATATATATACATATATAAATTTGTGGATCAAATAAACTGGAAGCGACTGTAAATGCTTATAAGCAACTTTACAAGTTCCTGTATACACATGCATCGCTACAAATATTTATAAGCATATGCATATACAGATAATCTAATGAACATGTCTTTATAAGCATGGTATATAAACATGTGCATATAAGCAGACGTATATAAACATGTGTATATAAACATATGCAGCACAATAAGATGCAAGAATATGTTGCCAAGCCAATGGGTACAAGTAAATGTTTATATACATATGTATACAAGCACAATTAACGTGCCAAAAAATGTCTCCTGATTGTTAATAGTTTTCTACTACCAATAAAATATTATAAATAAATATGTTAAATTATTAGAAAAATATATTCTATTCGTGCAATTAAGGGTAAAACAAAAGAATACACAAAAAAATGTAAATACTATTAATATTAAATTTTGTTCAATATTAAAATAAATACAAACTTATTTAGGTGGAGAAAGTTGCCCTCAACCAGTTAGATACAAAGATACACAGAACACAAACAAATATTGAGTTAACATGCTTAACAAACAATCTTTAATTCAAATAATGTAATAGTAATTAAACTCTCTTTCGAGCGATCAAGAGTGCAGAGATTATTAGTGGGGGGTAACAAAAGTAAGTAGTTTTAACTACACCAAATACAAATCAAAATCACAAGCAACCAGCAAATCTTCGTTTTCTTCATAAGCGCTTCTTAAATAATAAAAAAAAGGTACCCAAAAACCAACAATAAATATTTCTAGAATTCGGCGGAACGCTTCGTCTAGTAAATAATTAAACGAAACGATGAACAAAGCAAATTAGTAATAGTAGGATTGATTGGTATCGTTTGATGGATTTATGGATTGATAATTGATATGGTATTGGTGCTTGGATGATTGGTTATTAGATGGAATAAATAACGCTTTCGAGCTTTTTCAGTATCACCTTTCCACCGGCAATAGCATTGAAGTCTTTGGGCGATAGACGTAACCGAAAGTCCGTGCCACGCGAACGCTCCACGAGGCTGGCACACAATGCAATCATTTTATCTAACGACGCTGGACGCATTTTCTCCACGGAAAGCGCCTCATCCGAAGAGTTGTCCTCGTTGTCCGAGCTGATGTCGATCTGAATTAAAAGGTTACAAAATAATAAGTTCAATTTAAAAAGAATCTTTGAGTAGAGTTCTTACACTATCTGTTTGCTTGTGGCCCAGATAGAAGTCAACCAAGTTCTTCAGTACGCCAATGCGCAACAGAAACATGGCCTCCTCATCGCCCATGCGCGAAAACTCGCACATCAAACTAAAGTACTCCGACAGATGGCGCAGATGGGATCGTGCTCCGTGCTCCAGCAGCGAAATCAGTGAGCTGATGAAGCGTGTCACACATGACGCCTGACCAATCAGCTCTCTGTCATCCTCGTCGGTCTCCACGCCCAGATAAAGATCGGCATGGGAGGCACTAAAATTAATTATAAGAACAATTGTATATTTCTAGTTTCGAAAATCAAGTTCAATAAATCATTTACCGCAGCCGCTGAATGACATGAATGACCAGACGCTGAAACATTTGACGGACCATTTGATTTGGGCATTGAATTAACACTTGGACTGGCCAAAATGGCTCCACCGACATGTGCGATAGAAACCATTCGCAGGCCTCTTCACTGGCATTAAATTGCTTTGTCAACAGCTCCACCCAAGGCACCATTGTAGGCTGCAATATGAAAACGGAATTTGTTAGAGAAATCGAGAGAAAAACTAAACGGATGCTCACCTTTTCCTTGGCGTGTATGAAGGTCTCAATGAAAAATGACACAGACAGCTTGGCGGCCATGCAGGTGACATCTGTTTCCGAGATTAACGTCTGTGGTATGTGGCCACAAATCTGCCACATAAAGCTGCAAAGAGAGAAGCAAAAACATGTTTAAGCGTTATACACAGGGTTCAAAACCCTAACCGAAACCGTAACCTTTAACCGGTAAAATACGATTGAAATTTTAAGCCGTAACTGAAACCTTGAAACCGAAACTCTCTGTAAACCGAAATAACCGTTTAGTAAACGTTTTATTTATAAGGTTTAATTTCGGGTTTTCATAAATAATATTTAATAAAATTAAACCAAAAGTTTTATTTTTAATTTTTTTTTTTTAAAATTGCAAATAAGATTTATGGTGTAACTTTTAAATACAATTTTAAGAGCATGTTTTTACTTTAAATTTTTATTAGCAAAATTTAAAAAACTAGTAAAAAATCTATTTTTTCCGACTCACAAGTCTTGTTTGCGATCTCTGATATTATGTTATAAGTTTTTTATTTCTTTTTATATTTTCCATTTTTAATTTTGATTATTGATTTTAATTTTCTTATGTTTAATTTTGAATTTTTATTTGTGATATTCATAATCGAATTTTTATAGCGCTGAGTAGGCGCAAATAAAATAAATTGGTCAATGAAATATTAAAATTGTTAAAATGTATCTAAACTACATCAATCTGAATATGTGAAAAAATGTGTGAATGAAACATTAAGAAAGTAGTTCCTATTTAAATATTTTTAATATATTATTAATATAATTCTATTTTTTGAAAGTTTTTTTTTTTTGTGAACTAAAACCATACCGATATTTCAAAGCCGAAACATGCTAAAACCGGTTCACCGTTACGAAACTTTTTATTTAAAGATTTTGCGTAACCGATAACCGAAAACCTAAAGGCGAACATGACCGAAATCGTAACTGAAACCGATATTCGTTTCGGTTTTAATCCCTGGTTATAAATTATAAAAAATTTCTCAACTCACTTGAAATACGTGTGCTCAAAGATATTGCGATCTTGCAGAAACTGTCGATTGTCCTGCCATATCCAATCTTCTAGCTCCTTGCTTAACAATGGACGAAACTGTTGCTGCTGTTGTGGTTGTTGCTTTATGGACCCTTTGGCATCCGCAACGACGGCCGCCTTCGAGGTTGACGCCTGCGGTTCTTTGTTGTTATTCGACTTAAAATTATCACAATTGGCTGTTATTTGCTCCTGCTCCTGCTCCTCCTCCGTTTCTAGTCTATTAGAGGACTTTTCTTCATTCTCCTTGTCCTCCTTATCGACTGGTTTCGTTTCCGTCAGTTTCTCCACATCATTTTCGGGCGTCGCAGTCTCTTTTGATTCCTCCACTGTTACAGCACATGTTTCTGGCTTAATTGCCGTCTCCATTTCCGTTTCCGGCTTATCCTCATTGGTGGGACTTGGCGTCGGCGTCGCCAGCAACTCCGAGTGCCGACGCTGCAGATGCTCCGGCAAACGACGCTCATAGAATAACATGTAAGCCGAGTTGGTTTTCTCAAAGCTAAAGTCCAAATACTTTTCAGTCACCGAGTCGTAGGTTTTGCTCTACAAATTGACGAGGTTTAATAACATTTGGATAATTAAGTGGAGAGATTTGCCTACCGTCATTTCGCCGCCAAAGCATTCGGCTGCTATTTGCGAGGGATCAAAGGGCTTGACCTCCGCATCGTTGAAGAGGAACCAACGCTCGTGCGGATGATAATTGCTTTTCGTGCGCTCCTTGATGAAGCTGTAATAGTGTCCGCCGTCCGCAGTTCCAGTGTGCACAGTGACGCCAACCAATTCGTACCTGCAATTAATTCAATTTAGTTATATAAATATACAGTTGAACTTCCATAACTCGAACTTCTATAACTCGAATTTCTCTCTAACTCGAGCTAAATGAGTGGCAGTAAAATTAATTAACTGAAGAAAAAGAACTCTACAAGTTGAATATCTCCATAACTCGAACCTTTTCTTTGGATGAATTTTCACAAAAAATGGTAACCTATTTTCATAATCTAAGGTCAATTCTAAGATGTTTTCACCAAGAAACAGTAGCTCTAAAATGAATTCCTGGTCCGCGCTTTTGAGTTGAAAAATTCATTTTTTTTAACATTTATATCTTGGGTGTTTATGGTCCGAACTTGACAAACTTGGTGACAATACTCTTGTTTATTAAAATTGTATTAAAATATGTTGTACATTTTGTGTTAATAAAACATACAGGATCAAGGAAAAAAAATTTGTTGGGCCAATAAATAGCTTTAATTCTGACTAGTTTTTTAGAATAGACACGAACCGCGACATCGTCCTTCCAAGGATGAAAGTTATATTTGAAGGACATTTCGACCTTTGGTTCTGTGGAATTTTAAAAGTTCTGGTCCTAACAAAAGTTTTGACACCAAGTTTGTAAGGATCGGACCATAAACACCCAAGATATACATTTTCAAAAAGAAATAAATTTTTCAACTCAAAAAGCGCGGGCCAGGAATTCATTTTAGAACTATGGGTTCAGGTAAAAACGTCTTAGAATTCACCATAGATTACGAAAATCGGTAACCATTTTTTGTGAAAAACATCGATGCACTCTAATATACATAAGTGAGTTTTAGCTGACTTGAGGTCTAATATATGTCGATATGACACTATATCAACAAACAACACCCAAAACACTTGCAGAAAGCAGGGAGCAAGGCTCGCTATACATCTGTTTCAAGAGAAGCCAGTCTCTATGACCACCGATTCAAGCCTAATGTCATCTTTGACACTCTAGAACTAGTTGTGAATTTTAAGTCGCAAAAGTGTCAAAATAGCTGTAAAGCTGTTGTTGCGCTCTGTGTGTTGTTGTTGTGCATTTGCTGTTCAATAGCAATTTGCGAGTACACTGAAGTGTGTGCTGCTCTTGTGTCAATAGCAAGAAAGTGTTGCTACGATTTCAGAATTATCCGGCGTGTCTTACGTTTTTTTAGTTTCTTAATAAAAAGCTTGTTTTAGCGACCTTTCTTCTTGGTAGTAAGTGAGTTTTAGCTGACTTGAGGTCTAGTAAACTTTGAACTATAATGATGTAACCTGATTAAATATCTGTCTTTTTGTCGGAACACTCTAAAATATAGGATCATAGGACTAATCGGGCGAAATATATAAAAAATGTGTATAAAAAGCCACTTTGTTGTTTCTTGAGATACCTCAACTAATTTCACAGATTATGATCCTGTTGTCTTATGAATCCTAACCAAATTTAACTAAAATCGGACTTAGATCTCCGCAAGGTTATCAAAGCTTCGGTATTTCGAAGCTAACCCAATTTGCTTGTTTTAAATCAAAAGTGTGATCAAATGGGGTTCATTGCTTACTCATAGCACTCTTCGATGTCGGCGTCCAGTGTGGCTTCAGCCTTTTCGTTCTCAGCCCCCAGGTCGTCGTGCTGCTCGCGTTCCCGTTCCCGCTGTCGCTTCTCGCGATCCTCCTTGTACTGCTGCGGCATCAGTGTCTTCTCCACATAGTGGCACATGTTGAGGCGCAAGGGGAACGAGAAGTGTGTGTTGACCTTCTCCTTGAGCATGGTGACCATGTTGAAGGTATATCGCATCGTATTGAAGCAGAGGATCTGTGGTAGCTTCTTGAAGCAGGCCCGCTTCTCGGCGCGCACCTTCTTGCCGCACTGCGAGCACGTGTACATGTTGTCGCCCTCAAGGGTATCCTTGACGGTCACCTCATCGAGCGACTCCTGCAGATTACGCATATCTGCCACCTGACAACGAACCGTGTAGAACTCCTCGGCGGTGCGTGACACATGTCCACAGTCCAAGGAGACGACATTGTTGCTCAAGGTGCCACAAAATAAACGCTTAACCAGATGCTTCAGATCGGGTGTCATCTCCTCCAGCTTGGACACCAAGTCAATGAAGAACTCGGCCATGTCCTTTTGCTCGCCGGTGTTCAGAGGCTGATGATCCATCTGATAGACCCGGCAGAAGCTGCGCGGATTGTACGCCTTGCGTTCCGACTCCAGCAGATATGCGAACATCCTTTGCAGTTCCAACAACGTGGGCGCATGTTTCTGGGCCCCGGCTGGCGGCAGACGCAGGATCGCCGCCCGTGCCTGAGGCATCATGTAGAGATGCTGGATACACGAGGCCATGTAGCAGGTGGCGCCCAAATTGGTGAGGCCCACATAGCCGCACTCGGCGCGTCCCTCGTCGCGTGGCCAGTAATCCCAGGGATACGGCTGCTTCGGTCCAGACTTGTGCTGTGCCAGCAAGCGACCATGCAGATAGCTATAGTTGGTGGCACAGCCACGGCACAGTTCCACCAACAGGTCGTAGGCAGCGGCCCGGGATGTGGCCGATTTGCATTTGGGCTTCTGGCGATTCAACGGCGAGGGCATCTCGAAGAGAAACTCGATTAGCTGCTCAATGAAGCTCAGTGCCTTGGGCCTGTACTTGTAGCTGGTGTCGTACTTGATCAGGTTGGACATCAGATTGAGCAGACCCACCAGGCCGTCATCCTGGTAGCCGTGGCGCAGCTCGTGATAGTCGCGGCTGAGGATGCTCTCGGAAATGCTCTCGCAGAGCAGCTCGATGTCGATGCGCTCCTCGGCCACCATCTCGGTGGTCAGCGTGTCCACGAGTCGCGCCAGCAGCCAAAAGTAGTCCCGGCAAGCCGGTCCATACGGCTCCTTGCCCTCCTCGGATAGCAGGAACTGTGTGTGCTGCACCGATGAGCTCATCTGCTCGGCCCGCGGCAACAGGGCAATCAGCTTGTGCAGCAACGGCGCCAACAACAGACGATAGCTCTGGGCGTTGCCCAAACAGATGCGATAGAGTCCGGCGCAGATCTCGCGCCGCACCGCCGGCTCCGGATCTTCGAGTATGAACTTTTGCAGCCAAGTGCATTGTTCCGGCTGGGACCAGAGCAGACGCCGTGCCTCCGACGAGGCATGCACAAAGCTCACCAGAATGTTCATGGTGAACTGGACGAGTTGGGCGCGTCCCCAGAAGCCGGTGCGCAACTGATGGAACTGATAGGGAAACAGCAGCGAGGTGGCACCGCCCGACAGCTGATGATGCACCTCATCGTTGAGTATGCTGGACAAGCGCTTCAGGCACTGCGGCACCTCCATCAGCTGCAGCATGAAGGCGTGCGGTCGGGACATCAGAACATGCACATCTTGCGTCTGCAACTCCTCGAATCCCAGTAGCCAGAGAATGCGCAACAGGCTGGCCAGGCAGTCGTGACGCCACTCATTCAACGCCAGCTCCTTGGCATGGGCACTCTGCTGCAATTGGCCGGCACTGAAGATCTCATACAGATGCTGCAGTCCACCGCATTTGATAAACGCCTCGCTCCACTTGCTGCTCTCGCTGCGCACTGGAGCTGCTTGCAATGTGGTTGTGGCTGTCGTTGGTTGTGGCGACGGCAGCGGTGGTGTGGCGCAGCCCAAGGGACGCTCCTGATCCATTGCCTCGGCGGTGCTTGTGGTGCTAATCTTCTTGTGCCGTTTACTGTTCTGCTTCGGCTGGTTCTCCTTGTCGCCACCGCTGGCCAATTCGCTCACTTCCGCATCGCTGCCCGAGCGTGGCGTTGATGTCAGTGCGGTGTCCATGTCGACACCGCCTGCACCAAGTTGATGTTGATCCTTGCTGCAGTCACTGCTGCTGCTGCTGCGTTTCGGCTCCGCCGGCTGCTGCTCGTTGCTGTTGTGGCGTCTGTTGCCGCTCTTCTTGGAGCGCGGCTGCTCGCTGATGATCAAGTTGCCATTGGAGCCATTGCCAGCACAGCCGGCAGCATTCACTTGACGTGGTCCACTGCTCAAGGCCAGACTCTCCACGATGTGCAGCGAGTACATGAACTTTTGCAGATTGCTGGGATCGAGTAGCTCATTGAACTTCTGCTTGATTTGCTTGCGCTTATTGGCCAACTGCTCCTGATCACCGGCAGCATCCAGTTGCTGCAGCTCGCTGAGATCGCTGACCAGATTCTTGAATGCATCCAAGATGTGCGGATTGGTGGGCAGCATGGCCAGTATGTCCCAGACACGGCGCGACAGCAGCTGCGCCTTGGTGTGATGCTGCAGATGCACCGTCGCCGATTGCGGCTTCATGTCGCCCAGCGTCTGCATCAGGCAGAAGAGCTTCTCAAAGTACTTGGGCTGCAGGAGCAGCACGGTCGGCAGGCATTCCTTGGGCGGAGGGGGCAGCATCGACGGATGCTCCACATTCGTCTCCTTGCGCCGTGCTCCACGACCGCCCAGCGAGACGTACACAATCTGATTGTCCTTGAAGCCCGCATCGCCCAGCGTGCGCTCATCATAGTCCGACGTTAGCTCCTGTCCCTGTGTAATTATCCTCAAGGGTCCGTCGCTCAAAAGCAGACCCAGCACCGGAGCAGCCATGCCCGACTGTAGGCTCTCCCACCACTTGGACACCTCGGCCTTTAGGTCCGCAATCAGATCGCAGGCGTGCATGTGCAGCAGACTCTTCTCGGACAGACCCGCCTGCTGCAGCACAATCCGCAGCGGCGGACCAGCGCCCTCGTTCTTCAGGTTGCTGTGCGAGCCAATGCCCTTGCCCTCGATGGCCCAGCGACGCAGGTGGAAGGCATAGCGACGCCTGAACGTGTCCAGATGTGTGTTGAGCAGCAGCAGACCACGTTGCACTCGCATCAGGGCATTCTCATCCTCAATGCTATGGCGAGAGAGGGGGAAGATTCCAATTAGTTTGAGTTTGAGTCAATGTGTAAAATATTGATTATATTCAATTAAATATGAAACAAGCGGAACAGTCGAGTGCACTCGACAGTAATATACCCTGGGCCTAGGCCCCGGCACGCCAAAGATTTGATGCCCTTGCAATTCTCGATTTTGGGCAGCTACATACATACAGTGGCGAGAATAATAATAGGGACACACAAGATTGCTGCTTCTTTTTTGCTATTAATCCTAACCCTGCAAGATTCAATGCATTTAAAAGCTTAGACTTAATACATAATCGCTAATTCTATTTAAATTTAAAAAAAATTTGGTCCATATTATTAGTAACAGGGAGTAAAGACATTTCCTTTTCAGATAAATGCTTACCAGAATCTTCTGTCGATCAATTCTATTGCAATATATTATCTAGAGATCTTCCGGACTACGATTCAGCCATTTGCTGAAGAGGAAATGTCTTTACTCCCACTTTACAGCAAGATTACGACCCAAATCACCCGTCGAATTTGGTGAGGGAATGGATTGGTCTCGAAAATATTGGCGACATGGAGTCACCTGTACATTCTCCGGGCTTAATTCCCATAGAGGACCTCTAGAGAGTTCAAAAGCGGGCATTAAGTTTAGGCATTAGGGTCTGACAAGTCCAAAAATCAGCAGGTGCTCTCGGAACAGGTGCAATAGGCTTGGTGTGGGATTCCTCAGGAAACTTGTGGACTCCATGCACCCAAGATGCTCTGGAATGTTAAAAACAATAGGTGCTACCACAAAACATTGAAGTTTCTTAAGCCCCATTTAGACGAGCACTTTTTCACCGACACTTTTTGTCACATTTTGTCAAAAAGCTGTCCGTGTGGCGTAACCACTCAAAATTTCAAAGCGTCGGTAGAAAACTAACGCTCACCGAAGGAAGTAGAACACGTTATATTCCATCGGTGAGCGATGGTGAGCGACAGGGACAGCTTTTTGTAAAAAAACCGACAAATATTGTATACTAAATGTTTTTTGTCCCTATTATTTTTTCCAGTATGAATTTTATGTTTTTTCGAAAATTTATGGTTTCTTCTTCTTATATGATAATATGGACCAAATTTTTTTTAGCGATTATGTATTAAGTCTAAGGAATAGGAATAATAGCAAAAAAGAAGCAGCAATCTTGTGTGTCCCTATTATTATTTCCGCCACTGTATATAATATAAATAAGTGATTTGAACAATTTTGCACGGTTTACATAAATTTTAAAAATTTATTAAAAGTAAAACTAATTAAAATAACAAAAAATTGATTTACCAAACCAGGAATCGAACCCACGAGCCCCACGCACGGCCGCGTATCTTTAGCATTAGAGTGACAATTTAAATAAACAAAAATATTAAAAATTTAAAAATCATTTGCATCGACCGGACCGAGATTCGAACCACGATCTAGTTTCTGGGCATAATCCTACACCCGATAAAATAAAAAGAAATTCAAAAATTTCACTCAAAACCCTAAATTAAAGGGAGTCTTCATTCCAAATTTGGTGGTCCTAGCTCTTACCATCTCTGAGATCCGATCGTTCATACGGACAGACAGACATGGCTATATCGACTCGGCTGTTGATGCTGATCAAGAATATATACACTTTATGGGGTCGGAGATAATTCCTTCTGCCTGCTACATACTTTGCACAAACTTAATATACCCCCAGTGTTAACTAGTCGCTATCATCGAGTGAGCCCGACTGTGAAAGACCCTGTTTTTATTCTAAAGGATCTGTTATCATCCAAGACTCACCTTTCCAGCGCTGCGGCTGCCTGCACCAGGTTGTCCATGCACTGGGAGACAAACTCCTTTTCCAGGCGCAGCTGTTGGCCCATGTAGTACATGTTGATGTATTGAATCGCCGCCAGGGACACCTCATTGCTTTGGGCGCGCAATGCAATCTTCCAAAGGTGATACATGCCCACAGCACTGGAATTGGCGGTGATAGCATCACTGTGCTTCTCATACTCGGCCATGGCGATGCGTGCGAAGCTGCAGAGCTGTTGGAACAGACCCAAGGCCACCATGGAGAACTCTTCTGGGCGCAGTTCGGGTAATTTCTTTAAATACAAATGCTGCAGTGCATCAATGCCAAGAGCATGCTGATCGCCACCCTTTGTTTGAGCTTGCAGCCACGAGAAGTAACAGTCGGAGCACTCGGGATCATGTGCTAGCCACTCCCAGAGCGCATCCAGCTGCTCCAGCGTCAGGCGAAAGTTCTTGGGCGAGCCCACGGACGAGAAGATCGATGACAGAAACTGCAATCTGACGGAGACCTGCGTCTTGTGAGAATACAGCTGCAGGCCCAGATGTTGCTGCTGTTGCTCTCCATTCTGATTGATCAACAGCTCCGCATGTCGCCGGGCATAGTGACGAATGTTGTTGAAGAAGCACTGCATCATGCGGTGATTCCGTTCCGCCCACAGCGTCATTGAGTGTGTGTCCGATGGACGAAACTGCTGGAATGATGCAAACAGCTTTGGAAGCAATCTCAGGCTAACGATCACACTGCGATTGCTGGCCACGTTCTGCAAACAGCCCTCAATGAACTTTGTGCGCAGCTGGCGATCCATGCTGAAGCACAGGAGCGTTGCAAGCGCCTTCTCAGCCTCCAGTGCCAAAGATTCGCCTAGTTGGCCCTAAAAAAATAAGAGAAATATATATTGCAAATTGGTCTCAGTTTAAAAAATACATTTAAAGTTATAAGATAAGAAGTATTAATGAAATCATTATTAATAAGTCAAAATTTTATTCACTTGCTTATTTTAAAATTAAATTTCTACATACTTCACTTAATATAAAGACTTCTTATGATTTATCAATATTATGATGATGCAACTATCTGATTATATTCTAAAGAGACTACTAAGAAATTTAAATATTTTAACTAGTAAAGTTTTCACTAAATTGTGAATTCATTCATTCATACAACAAATATATCATAATAAAATCATTAACGATGATGAAAGAGAAGTTAAAAATTCGATATCAAAATAGCTGAAAATTAAATTTAAATATTTTAACTAGTAAAGTTTTCACTAAATTGTGAATTCATTCATTCATACAACAAATAAATCATAATAAAATCATTAATGATGATGAAAGAGAAGTTAAAAATTCGATATTAAAATAGCTTAAAGTGAAACTTAAATATTTTAACCAGTAAAGTTTTCATTAAATTGTAAAATCATTAATTCATTCATTCATACAACAAATAAACCATAATAAAATCATTAATGATGATGAATGAGAAGTTAAAAATTCGATATCAAAATAGCTTAAAGTGAAATTTAAAAATTTTAGCTAGTAAAGTTTTCATTAAATTGTAAAATCATTAATAATGACGATTGAGAAGTTAAAAATTTGACATTAAAATAGCTTAAAGTGAAACTTAAATATTTTAACCAGTAAAGTTTTCATTAAATTGTAAAATCATTAATTCATTCATTCATACAACAAATAAACCATAATAAAATCATTAATGATGATGAATGAGAAGTTAAAAATTCGATATCAAAATAGCTTAAAGTGAAATTTAAAAATTTTAGCTAGTAAAGTTTTCATTAAATTGTAAAATCATTAATAATGACGATTGAGAAGTTAAAAATTTGACATTAAAATAGCTTAAAGTGTTTTAAGCAGAAAATAGAGAGATCATTAAGTGGGAGTTCCATAGACATGCACTTACAATTTTATCGTCCTGCAGCAGATCCCAAAGCAGCGTATTTCCCGGCTGGCAGACATCGTTCAGCTTGAACGAAGGCTGATTGTTGCTCGATGCAGTGCTGCTCGCCTTGGGCGAGTTCTGTTGCTTGTTGCACACTTCCATTAGATCCCCGTCGGAGTCGGACTTGGATTTGGCAGCGGCTGCAGCGGCAACAGCAGCGGCTGCATTCGCCTGATGTCGCATAGCTGCCAAAGATTGTTGCGCATTGCCGGTGGCCACCGCGGCGGCAGCAACAGCAGCTGCAGCGGCTGCAACATTCGTTTCCCCGGACTTTTGCATTGCCATCGCCGATTGGGCGGCCATCAGAGCAGCGGCCGCTGCAGCAAAGGCTGGAGCAACATCACGACAATTGGACGCAGTCACGCGTCCGCCATGCGAATTGACAAGCTGGGCTAATTCCTCCTCGCACGGCGAGACATCCTCGTCATCGAAGTCGGCCAGATTCTTCTCAGACTTGTTGCTCATGGGCGAGGAGTAGCTGCCGTCGTTCTCGGCTCCGCTCAACAGCTCGCTGATGTTCGTCTCGGCAATGGCTCGTATGTAAGGTCCTTCGCCGTGCAAATGCTTAAGCACCGCTGCGGGCACCAGCTGATGACCTGCGCCATCGCTGCACTCGTCACTGTCCGCCAGCAGTTCGCCATCGCCGTCGGCGTCATCGCTGCTGGGCACATCCTCGGCCCCGTCCCATATCTCGACCAGCTCATGGGGCAGCAGCAGTTGCTGCTGCTTGTTGCCAGTCTTGGGCCGACGACGCTTGATATTGGTCTTCTTGCGATGAAGCTGTAGCTCGAGAGCAGCACGGGATTGCAGCTCCTCCTCGCTGCTGGTGTTGTCGATAATATTAACAATGCGATGGTTTCTGTACAAGTAAAAACATTTGTAAAAACATAATGAAATGACCTCTGAATAATACCGAGACTTACTTGATGTCCACCTTGGTCATGTCCTCGCCACTCAGCTGCTTGGCCTTCTCAGTTGTGGGATCGCAAATGTGGCGTCTGTGACGTGCCTGCTTGCAAGGTGTTACCCCATCGACAGGACTCTTGTGGCCACCGCCACCAACACCGCCGCCGCCACTGGCGATACTGCTGTCATCGGCACCCACATGATCATCCTCGGTGTTGCTGCCTTCAATGCTGCCGCTGTCCGAACTGGATGCGGTTACGTTTGAGCCAAGCAAATGATCTTGCATTAAATTCATTTGACTGCGCGAACAATCCCGTGTCCAAATCAATTTCGTCAATGCGGATGCAATGTAAATGCTCTGCTCGGTGTGCTCCTTGGGATCCATGCGGCAGAGCAGCGAGTACAAATGCATGGCCGGACGTGGTGCCAGATTTTTCACTAGCGCCGGCAAAATATCAAATATGGTTTTCGAGCAATGCTTCAGCTGCGTGGCCTGCCAGATGAGCTTGATGTCCTCCTCGGAGATTTGATTCTCGACGGCCAAAAAGTTGAGCAGCACATGCGCCTGCTTCACAATCTCCACGTGCAAATTTGGCCCAAACAGATGCTGGACAATTTGATTCTCTGTTAGCCAATTGGCAATGCGCTGGCCAAAAAGTTCCACCTCGTTGACAGTCTCCGTTGTGCAGATTTCGTTAAACAGATTGATGTGAGCATTGATCTGGGCCATGCCTACAGATGACAAACAGTTGAAGGACAGTAAGAAGACAAATCTATCAAGGATTTCTCATTCAATTGGGCACTTACCTGCCAGACGCATTGTTAGCGTAGTTGATGTAAAGTACTTAAAGGCCAACGCCAGACCCTCCGTATCAAAGTTGACGGCCACGTCCAGCGGATCACGCATGGAGGACCACACAAAGTCGGCCATGGCCCGTGTGGCCGCTGAGCGGAGATTCTGATCGGAAAGCTTGCACATATATTGAAGAATGCGGCTGCGCAATGGAACAAATAGTTGCGTATTGCAATGATAGTTAAGCCATAGCTTCACATTGGATACTGTGGCAGTCATAGAGTGGGCTGTGGACACGGGCAGATCCGGATGCTCAAAGCACAGCGACATGGCGCCAAAGCCGCCCGAGTTGCAGAAGAGGCTAACGTTGCGCAGAAGGTAAATGGGAAGATCGTTGTCATGCAGATCACAGATTAGAGCCAGATGATGGGCTTCCTCCGCTTGCAGATCATCTAAGCGCGAGTGCATGCCATGCTTATGGGCAATGTATAGCGGAAAGTTGAGCAGAAATACTTTGGACACGAGCACAAGTAGTTTCTCCACCTCGGGCAGTATCCATGGCTCTTCAGTGTATTGTGGATGCGTCTTGCTGCTTGTCGGCGGGACTGGGACTGGGGCTGGTGGTGGCGTTGATGGCTGCTTCTTGGGTGGACCTGGACCATCGCCAGAGGCGCGATTCTCCTCATCGCCGGTGGCTTCTGCGAGTGCTGCTTTATCATCGCCAGCTCGTGAGCCAGATGTTGGTGATGATGATGATGTAGACTCTTTGTGCTTGTTTTCGCTGTCGTTGTCATTGTCATTGTCATTGTGGGACTCTTTGTCGAGCTTATCGGATGCGGATGCGGGTTTCCGTTGTGCCTGGGCAACAACCTGTGCTGCGCTGGCCGTTAGCCGCTTGTAACTGTCAATCAGATGATCAATGTGCTTCAAGTGCTGCACTGTGAGGCAAATGAGCGATTGCACCACCAGGTTGAAGCGATCATAGTTCTTGTTGTCCCGATATAAGCACATACACTGACGCTGTGGCCACGATTGAATGTAGTTGAAAGTCGTCTCAATTTCACTCTTTAGCAGCAGCTGAAACTTTAGCTCCGAACTGGCCACGCGCACCTCATCTGCAAAATAAAGTGTATGTATGTGAAGTGGGCGGCGGGGGGAGGAGTGGGCGCATGTTTAGACAGTTCTCACTGTGTAAATGCCGACACATTACAAGCAAAAAAAAAAGAAAAACAGATTTTCGCATACTTACACAGCTCCAATAGGTTTTGGAAATCGGCGCAAACCTCGCACATTGTTCTAGTTTGTGCGATTCCACCAAATGCTGCGGCTGCTGCTGCTTCTACTTCTTAAGATCTGTTTGCTTTACCGTCGCCGTTGCCGTTGCCTCCTCCACCACCGCCAGCGTTCGCCGTTGTCGCCAAGTGGAAATTGTTGGTGGGCTTTTATTCGATCTCTTCAGTAGTTCGTTGCGTCCGTACAATTCCATTTATATTGTGCACTCAATGCCACTCACTCTCATGCACACAACACGCACTTCTCTAACATTGCATCCAAAAAGTACACTTAAAATTCTAGTAAATTTTTATGAATTGATATATTTTCTAGATATATTTTCTGTCGATAAGAAAAATCGCTACTAGATGAGCGATAGACAGCCGGAGAATGTGGTGGTAGGGCGATTTGCTTGCAGTACAACTCTGTTGCAATGTTATTATATTTACTTTTCGATAACAATCTGTCAATTGAACCGATCTCAAAAGCCTGGGCGCGCAATCTAAAAACTACAAATTATTTCTCAAACAATTATTTAAATTATTTTATTGCAAAGATTAAGTTAATATAACAAAAAAAAAATTTTTAATTAGGTGACGGAGATCATTGTAACGAATGTTTCGAGCTCATCACAACCCTTGTGGCGAAGTTGGGAAAATAAATTATAAATCAAAAATTAGAAAATCGTTTTGAATATAAAAGAAATAAAAAAAATTTAACATCGTAGGAGGGTATTAAAAGGCGTAATAGCGCGAATTGCAAATAATTTTCAATAATTAACAATTTCACAGAAAATGGGGGCAGCCATCTAGCCACAAAAAAAAAAACCATGGTAATATTAAGTAATTATTTTCAAAGTACTCTCCTTTGATATATTTCTAAAATTGAAACTATTTTTTTTAAAAATGGAACTGTATATTTTATTATATTTTTGTCGAATTAAAAATTTTGGATTTAGAATTAGCTTTGTCAAGCACCCAACATTCATTAAAATTATAGAATTTATTAGATCTAATTTTTAACGTTTTGAGTTTGATAAAAATGTGATTATTGCATAATTATTGCAAAATGAACTAAAAACTGATTCAGCCATGTTTAGATCCGGAACCAGCTTTGCTCGTCTTTAATAAGTTCCATTGAACACTTGCTTAGTATGTTTGTTCGTTCATTTCGCTCGTTCGTTTGAGTCCCATTTCTTTTTGCTCACAAGCGACATCGAACATGCTTGTCGTGTGTGGGCACCTTAAACCGAACGGCTCGATACAACTCTGGCATTCTAGCATTTCATTTGTTTACATTTTTTTTGTGAATTAAAATTTCAACGAAATATAATTTCTTAAAATGGACGAGTGCCTAATGGAGACTAGCTCACCCACCGAGGCCAACGCAGATCTCAACTTTAACATGGACGATGAGAAATTGCAGTTGCAAGAACAACGCACCTCTGCCGGCGTTGGCGGGGGCGCTTTAGTTGCGGAGGGCGGCAGTGAGAGTCAGACTGCAGCCGGCGTTTGTTATTGGTATGCATTGAAAAAGGCTCTTGTCTCTTTTCGATAGGCAAACTGAAATTTGTTTATGATTCGCATTTTCAGTGGCAAGGAACGCAACCTGAACGCAATTGAACTGCTGTGTGCAACGTGTGCTCGCTGGATACACGAATCTTGTATCACATATCAATTGGGCAAAGGGAAAATATTGCCATTTGTTACAAACTATATATTTGTGTGCAAAAACTGTTCCGCCACAGGCCTGGAAAGTTTTCGTAAAAATCAAGCCAGTAAGTGTAACGAACGAATCGTATGTTGTTGCTCAGTAAAAATATATATGTATACTTTAACTTATTTCAGCAATATCACAGATGTGTCAGTGTGCCATTGCTAACATGCAGCAGGCGGCTCTGCGGGATGCCAAGCCACAGATACAGTTTAGCAAGGATAAAGAGATTATACCCTATATTGAACAATATTGGGAGGCCATGACAACGATGCCCAGACGCTTAACGCAGTCCTGGTACTCAACCGTACAACGATCCCTTGTCAAAGATGTAAACACGCTATTCACCTACGAGGAGCATGTGGAGCACGGTGCTATGTATGGTTTATTTCATCAAGATCTGCGAATGATCAAACCCAACTACGAGATCATGAGTAAAACCGGCGCCCTGCGGCTCACGGAAGATGGTTATATACAAGGTGAGCTTATAGTATCGATCTTTACGTTTGTTTTTGTTTAAAGCTGTCGCACGTGTTAAGAAATTTAACGGTTCGATTTTATCTGGTGCTTTGCAATGCAAAGTTTGTTGAGCTTTCTGTTTTGCCCACAATTCGTTACAGCTGACGGCGCACAGTGGTACAAGTGCTGTTATTATTACACTCACAACTATCTTTATCGCATTCTGTTTTGCATAGTCTTCCCAAACAAAACAAACAACGCGGCGCGGCGCGGCGCAGCTCGTCGTGAGTGTGCTCTCTCTAATTTGTCTGTAGTTCGTTTTTGCTCGCTCACACTTGTTTTTTGTTGTTGTTTGTACTTTACTCTCTCTTCGTTTTTCGCAATTCAAACAATCGGAACGAAAGCTGATCGTCATCATTACGTTTTGCGGTAGTTTTTTCTTATTTGTCGTCGTGTTCTCGTCACACACCCAGAAACAAACAAAATAATCGGACACAAAAAAAATTGATTAAAAAGGGGTGGGTGGGGCACGTAGGCGGTTACGCGCTGAACTCATTCACTGCAATAATAAATACATATATATGTACATATGTAGTTGCGTTTTATTTAGTTACTTTTAATACGTTGAGCGTGTGTTTTTGTGTTTATGTGTGTGTGTATCTTTTGGTAATTGATTTGAAGCGCGTCGCAATTTCCGTCAATCTATTTGTTTTTTTGATTATATTATATTGTTGTCCTTGCGATGACGTCAGCGTTGAGCGCAGCGTCGTTTGCCAGCAGCGAGGAAGATTGTAAGTGAAAATATCGATAGATGCATGGCAATCACAGTATTATTCACCTATAACAGACATGCCGCTAGAGTCACGTACGGTTTCTCTTACGCTTAATACCCTACCAGAGTCTATTATAAATTTGCCATGAAATTTGTAACGCTTTGAACTAGGCGTGAATAACCCCTTTAGATTTATATTTCTTCTTAATGAGTCGAGAAACGATCGTTCGAAAATCCAGTTTTGAAAACTTTTTGTTATTGATATATCTCAACGAATTTAACAGATTATATTGTCCCATAAAATTTGAACAAATTTGCGGAGAATCGAAGCACTATATCTTATAGCTGACACAGTAATGATCGTTTGAAAATCAAATTGAAGTATTAAAAACTTTGTAGTTTCTTAGGATATCTCAACCAATCTTACAGATTATGCTTCTTACATTGTCTCTTACAATCTGATTAAATTTGGGGGAAATCGAACCTCTATATCTTATAGCTTTAATAGAAACGATCGTTCGAAGATCAAATTTTTGTATTTAAAACTTTCTTTATATGTCTGATCGAATTGTTGTTTTATACAGCCTGATTAAGTTTTTGTGAATATCAAGTTACTATACCATATAAATATCATTCAAATAATCTGTAAACAAATTGACTTTTATTATAAAATGTCTTGGTTTCTAACGATCGTTTCCCGATATATCTCAACGAATTTTACAGATTGAGTATTATTATATTGTCTCATGAAACCTGATCAAATTTGGTGAACATCAAACCATTATATCTTAAAGCTGTCATATAAACGATCGTTCGAAAATTAAATTTTAGTATTGAAAACTTAGTTATTTCTTGATAAATTGTTGAATATCGAACGGCTTTATCATATATTAAATTATCCTGTTTAAATTATGATCGAAACCCCATATCATATAAATGCCATAGCAACAATCGGTCAAAAATAAACTTTTTTTTAAAAAAGCCTAAATGTTTCTTAAAATATATCTATTTCATAGTTAGAAGTAAATTAAAATATAGCATACGACCTTTTAAAATAATAATAAATAAATAAATAATATAATCATATAGATGCCATACTATGCAAATAGATGCAAATCAGTCAATTGCGGGTTGTGTAAGGGTATCAAAACTTTGGCGTTTTGAAGATGTCATTGTTTTGCTTGTTTGTTTTAATTTTTTTTTTTCAAATTTTTGCAGCGACGCTTGCTAAGAACAATAGACAGAAGCGAAAGTTCCCAGGCACTGATGCGGGTCCCACGGGCAAGAAGGGACGACCGAGCTCTGACATCACTGCGAATGTGAAGCTACCAGCACATGGTTATCCGCTGGAGCATCCTTTCAACAAGGATGGCTATCGTTACATACTCGCCGAGCCGGATCCACATGCGCCATTCCGCCAGGAATTCGATGAGAGTTCCGACTGGGCGGGTAAACCCATTCCCGGCTGGCTGTATCGGACTTTGGTACCGCATGCGGTTCTCCTGGCGCTGCACGATCGTGCGCCACAACTAAAGATAAGCGAGGATCGACTGGCGGTGACTGGCGAGCGGGGATATTCCCAAGTTCGGGCGACACACTGTAAGTAACTGACCAAAGAAACATAGGAACAATCTAATCCTATAATCCCTTCCTATTGTAGCTGTGAATCGCGGTCGCTGGTACTATGAGATCACAATTGAGGAGATGCCCGAAGGTGCAGCCACACGAATCGGATGGGGCAGAGAATATGGAAACCTGCAAGCGCCTTTGGGCTACGACAAGTTTGGCTACTCTTGGCGCTCCCGCAAGGGCACAAAGTTCACCGAGAGCCAGGGCAAGCACTACAGTGAAGCTTACGCTGAAGGCGACACACTGGGCTTGCTAATTGAGCTGCCCGAGCTGCCAACTCTGGATTACCTGCCCAACACATTTAAGGATCGCGTAAGGCAATTAATTATTATAGCAATTATATAATCTTTCAATTTTATTTATTGCTTTTAGCCTCTTGTAAAATTCAAATCGCATTTGTACTACGAGGACAAGGACAAGATTACCGAGACACTTAAGAATCTGCACATTCTGCAGGGCAGTCGCATTGAGTTCTTCAAGAATGGCCAATCGCAGGGCGTTGCTTTCGAGGACATCTATGCGGGCAGCTACTTTCCGGCCATATCGATACACAAGAGCGCCACAGTGAGTGTTAATTTTGGACCAGCTTTCAAGTATCCGGCGGTGATAAACGATCGCCATGCGAAAGGAGTGAGTAACATTCGAGTTTAAGTTTATTTATTAGCTAAATTGTACACTTTATCTGTGCCCAGATGAACGATCGTGTTGAGGAACTGATCACGGAGCAGTGTCTAGCCGATACATTGTATCTGACGGAGAACGATGGACGTCTGCGTCTGGACAACATGAGTTTGTAATCAAAACTTGACATAATTATACAAATCAATTTGGTTTCTTTTTCATAGTGTAATTAATGGAATATATACACAGTTGGTCAAATAATGTTTTTGACAAAATAAAATATATCGTAACGTTTCATTAAAATAGTCGAACTGAAGTTTACTTTTAATTTGTTTAACTAAAGTCACATATAATAACGAAATATAGCAAAAATATATATTATTTTCGTAATCACTGCATTTCTATTAATTTATTTAAGGGGGAAAAGAGAAAATTCGAGTTAGGGAAGTTCGACTGTATTTTTAAATAATTTTTTTCACCTTTCTTACATAAAAAAAAATTATTTACTTAATAGTATCATTCCAAATTGTGGTTTAAAAAATGTTCACATCGATTTTTTAATCACTTTTTGAGCTAGGATTGCCGCAAGTTGAAAAACGTAGTTTCGAGAAAAACGTATTTGATAAAAACCGCGCAATTGGGCAATGCATTTACCTTTGTGTTCATATCTTCGGAACTAATTGGAATTTCGCTTGGAAACTTAAGCTACACATTTTTGAATAGTTGTACTATCAATTTATGCAATAACAAATTTTATTTTTTGAACCATCTAAACTGGTTTCCCCCCTTAAAAGAGGGCATAATTACTTGGCTCTGCCTAAAAAAAAATTTTTTTTAATAATAGAGGAAGCTTATTAGCTTGAAAGTTGAAGATCATTAGATAAAGAAATCATATTAAATATGTACATTAGAGTGCGTCGATTTTTTTCACAAAAGATGGTAACCCATTTCCTTAGTTTATAGTCAATTCTAAGATGTTTTCACGAAGAAACCATAGTTCTAAAATTAATTCCTGGTCCGCGCTTTTGAGTTGAACAATTAATTTCTTTTAACATTTATATCTTGGGTGTTTATGGACCGATCTTGACAAACTTAGTGTCAATACTCTTGTTAGGACCAGGACTTTTAAATTCACAGTTTCACAGAACCAAAGGACCAGAAGGCCCTTTAAACATAACTTTAATCCTTGGAAGGACGATTTTGCGGTTCGCCTCAATGCAAAAAAATGATTCAGAATTAAATCTTTTGGCCCAAGAAATTTTTTTTTCCCTGAACTTGTATTTTTTATTAACAGAAAATGTTTCGCATATTTTATTAAAATTGAATTAAAATATGTTTTACATTTTCTGCAAATAAAAAATACAATTTTAAAAATTAATTTTTCAACTCAAAAGCGCGGTCCAGGAATTCATTTAGAACTATGATTTCTTCGTGAAAACCTCTTAGAATTGACCATAGATTACGGAAATGGGTTACCATATTTTCGGGCCCATACAAATCGATGCACTCTAATCTATATATATAAAACTCTTTGTCCTGACTGACTCACTGACTGACTGACTCACTGAGAATCAACGTGTAGCCCAAACGGTAAGGGATAGAAAGCTGATATTTGCACACAACATAGATGAGAAATAAGACGGCGTTTTGCGAAATTCGACCTCTAAGTGGGTTAAATCGGGGTCAAAGGTCACGGAATTGCTTAGTATGAAAAACTTTTTTGTTTCTTAAGATATCTCAACCAAACTCACAGATTATATGTTTGGGAACGTCTCTTACATTCTGGCCAAAATTGGTCAAAATCGGGTTACTATATCATATAGCTGCCATAGGAACAATCGGATGCAAAATAACCTTTAGTATGAACAACTATTTTGTTTCTTAAGATATCTCAACCAAACCCACAGATTGTATGTTTGGGGTTGTCTCTAACATTCTGACCAAATTTGGTCAAAGTCGGATGACTATATCATATAGCTGCCATAGGAACAATCGGATGCAAAATAACCTTTAGTATGAAAAACTTTTTTGTTTCTTAAGATATCTCAACCAAACTCACAGATTATATGTTTGGGACCGTCTCTTACATTCTTACCAAATTTGGTCAAAGTCGGATGACTATATCATATAGCTGCCATAGGATCAATCGGATGCAAGTTAACCTTTAGAATCAAAAACTCTGTTGTTGTATGAGATATTCTTAGAAAACTCACACATCAACCCTTCTTGCTAAATTATGAATTTTCCTCAAATTTAGCTTTTTCCCGCCAAATTTAGCTTTTCAATTTTGCGAGCGAAGCGAGCGGGGGTTGGCGAGCGAAGCAAGCAGGGGGCAGAGCCCCCTAGTGTTCATATATAAACCTTTTTGACTACGAAAACATTCAAATTTTCCTAGGAATAATAGATTTTAATTTGTAATTTCTGATTTTGGTTAAACTTTTATTGCTGTTTGTTGTATACAAGTTGAGTTGTGTGTTTTTGGCTACTTAAAGGCTTTAAATTTTGAGGCACTGTACGGTATGTAGAAGGCACTACTGGTGGCAAACTCCGAGCGCGGATGATGAATTGCCGCCGAGATAGAGCGACCCGTCGAGGGAGTGTTGTTTGCATTCGTTGAGATCTCGCCCAGCGTCAAGCCGTATTGAATCTGCTGCTGATGCTGGTGCGGATACGAATGCTGATGGACATTGTTGTGGCCCGTTCCGCGTCGCGTTGATTCCAATGAGGAGCTATTGCCCGCTCCGCTGGAATTGCTCTGACCGGATGTGGTAGCAGCCGTTGTGAAATCCCTGTGACGATTGAGTGAGGGCAAAACAATGGCATGTTTGTTGTTGAGAAATCGACTGGCCGCCATGGGCATATTCCAGGCCGACCTAATCCCAGCCTGTTGACGTCGCTCCGCACTGCTCGCATAGGTCAATGCCGCCGATTTGGGCTGCTGTTGCACCTGCGTCAGTTGCACGAAACTCCGGTTGTTCAGCAATCCGCGAAAGCGACGATTCGAGTCCAAGACGTTGAGAATCGGTGGCATTCGAAGGCGCGACCGCGTTACTGTTGCCGAATGGGGCGTGGTCGGAACGGGGGCTGGCTGGATTGGTTTCTGGGAGTGCTCACGCTTGCGTAGATTGAGCGCCACGGAGGTGATGCGCAAATCCCTGTCGAGCATGGCCACAAGCCGTTGATTTGGCGTGGAACGCTGATAATGGCGAGTCGGCGGCATTGCCTGCGGTCGCTCCACAGTTGGCGTTAGAAAGCCATCATCCTCCTCGTCCTCATCCCTTTCATCATAGTCGTCCAGAGAGTTTAGGCTTAGGTCCGACAGTGACTCAATTTCCGCTGAATCATCGGGCACTGTGGGATGACTGTGACCATTGTCGAAACTCTGCTGTTTCAGGGGCTTCGATTTGCGAGCCAATAAACTGGGGAATTTACGTTGCCAATCGGCGATTTCGTGTCGCAATTCCACTTCTTGCTCAGGTAAAGCCTCCTCGCCACTCAGCATGCGGTCGACCCGCTCCCAGTCCAGTTTATTCTTTTTGATGGCATCATCCGCCCAGGGTATGGAGCCCACCGAGCTGCGGTCAATGCTGCTGGACGAGTATGGAACATCCTGCAAGAACTCCGAGTCGAACTCGTCCTTGTCAGCATCGGCATCGGCGTCCGGCTCGAGATCATTGTTCGCCTTGCCTTTGTTGGCATTGCTATTGTTGTTGTCGTCGCAAGGATACAATGGATCATCGTCCTTATCTTTGGAGTTCTTGTATCGTTGCTCTGCTCCGAAATAGTAACGTCTACCACCAGACATTAGACGGATAAACTGGATCTAGCGAACTGGTTGGGCTAGTTCCGCGCTTTTCTTTTATTTAGCTAGAAATAATATGTAGCACAAGGCGGCAACTGACAACGGACAACTGACAATTGTTGTGGCTCATTCCAGTTTTGCATGTTATTTATTATCCTCTTTATTTCCGTTTCCACCCCAACCCCATCAAATGCGCATGCGTAGTTCATACGCAGCTCAGACCGGATGGCATATTAAATAAAACGTTTGCAGTTTTCTTAATATATGCATCTGCATTTTGCAACCCCATTCTTTTTATTAATTAATCCCAATTAGTTGAAATACTGCAATTCAATTTGCCAGTTATAACTGTTTTGAGCTTAAACGGAACAAGTTCCGATTCAAGTCGTGCCTTTCAAATGTTTCGCAACACTGTCGTTGGCGCAAAGACGCAATGGAAACGGGTCATTAAAAACACAGAACGTTTATAAGCCAGCTAAACCTTATCTAACCAAAACGTTTAACTTTTTAAGTTTTCTTTTCTTATATACGGCATTTGTCCGAGTTGTATATAAAAGTTAACTGATTTGTAATTATTTTCAAATAGCTAAGTGTTTAATAACAATTCAAACTGACGAGTCGCTCTATAAAGTGAATTAAAAAGAGTTTGTAAATGCAATATAGCTCAATACGATTTTATGTAAACTGTCGTATAAACCTTGCAAACACTGAGCTACAAGCGAACTAGTTCCGATTCAGGGCGTCGCTTTGAAACGTTTCGCAACACTTTCGTCGACACAGAGACGCAATGGAAACGAGCCATTGAAAAATAGATGAATTTTGCCGGCCGAGCGTGTGTGACTTTGTGAAAAAAAGAGTTTGTCGCCTCTGTCCGTAGTCAATTGATGGAAAATTATGTGGCACGAGGCTCGAAAGCAGGAGCGTCGCATACGCGGCCTCATTGTCGACTATCGGAAGCGTGCTGAGCGCAGGCAATACTTTTATGACAAAATCCAAGCGGATCCGACACAATTTCTACAGCTGCATGGGAGGCGAAGTAAAATCTATCTGGATCCAGCCGTGGCGGCCGCCGGAGATGGCGACGCGATCATGCAAGTGATATTGAATGCAAAATTACGCACATATATATGTACATTGACCAGTTAGAGGGCAATGCTGACTGAGTTTTATTTTTCATCTCTTGCAGTGTTCCTTGGCAAGGACAACTGGACAATCTTATCGATCGGTTCGATGTGCGTGCTCATCTGGACCACATAGCGCCCCTGGTAAAGGGCGGCACCGACTCGGGGGATACCGACTCGGATCTAACGGCCGAGGAGCGTCAGTTGAACTATGAGCGATATCGCATTCTGGCACAAAATGATTTCCTCAATGTAAGCGAGGACAAGTTTCTGCATCAACTGTATCTGGAGGAGCAGTTTGGCGCCAATGCACAGCTGGAAGCGGAGCGCAATTTGGGCAAGAAGAAGCAAAAGAGCAGCAGCGGTGGAGCAACAATTGGTTACTCCTACGATGACGCCGGGGAGTCGACGACAGTTTCGATTGGTCCGCAACCATTTGGAACAGTGTCTGGCACGAGTAGCACGGCGGCTGGAGTCGGCGATAAGGCTGAAAACTCGGATGAGTCTGACTCGGATATGGACATGGATGTGTCCATAGACATTGGCAAGCTGGACACGGCTCAGGCGCATGAGCTGAATGCCTGTGGACGCAACTATGGCATGAAAAGCAACGATTTCTTTTCGCATCTTACCAAGGATGCTGACGAAGCGGACGCGCTGCGAATTGCACGCGAGGAGGAACAGGAAAAGATGCTATTGAGTGGTCGCAAGTCGCGTCGGGAGCGACGTGCCCAGAAGGAGCGTCGCATTGCAAATCGGCCCTTCAGTCCGCCCAGCTATGCGGCCAAGGAGGATCAGGGCAAAAATAAGGACAAGGACGAGGAATCGGAATCCCGTTCGCCCTCGCCAGCTGAAGGTGGCGGCGAGAAGATAACCTATATTACCTCATTTGGTGGTGAGGATGAGATGCAACCGCATTCAAAGATCACCATCAATCTGACCAAGCCCGGCCAGACATTGGGGGAATCCTGCATTAATGCCAGCAGCGGTGCAACATCTGCCGCCGCCTCAGCGGCTGCCTCTGTGTCTTATGCCCAAAAGGTCAAGGAGAATTTGGACAAGCTGAAGCTCATGAACGAGACGGCCAAGCGCAGTGGACGACGACGCTCTCACTCCGCATCGCGCAGTCCAAGTCGACGACGTAGCCGACGGCGCAGCTATCATCGTCGTAGTCGAACACGTAGTCGGAGGAGACGTCGCTACTACTCGAGATCACGTTCCCGTTCGCGCTCTCGATCACGTTCAAGTCCCTGGCAACGCTACGGATCACGTAGTCCCGGCTATGGGAGATCGCGCAAGCGGTATTCCTATTCCTCGCGCAGCTCCAGCGCCAGCTCCTATGCGCTGTCGAGACGACGACGCTCCCGCTCTCGTTCTCGCTCCCGTTCCCGCTCCAATTCCAGTCGCCGCAGCCGCACCCAAGCGAATGTTAAGAAGATCGCGACACCGCCTGCCACACAGAAAACGTTTTGCCTTAGCACCACCACAACGACATCGAGCACCATACTGACCGCCACGTCCAGTGCCCAGCTGCCAATTAGGCAACAACAGCAACAGAAAGCAATTGCGATTCCTCAAGCGATTCCAGCCGTGCCCATGATCAGTTATCCACTGTCAACAAGAGTCCTTAACATGACCACAACAACAATGCCAACGATGAGCAGCTCAACACCGGCGCTGCCCCAAGTGACGGAGGCGCCACCGCCACCACTTAAGCGTTATTATGGTCGCAAGCGAGGCAACGACACCTCGTCGTCGGCAGAGAGCAGCGAGCCAAGCGATGCAGAGCAGGAGGCTGTCAAACAGTCGGGGAAATCTCTTCGCAGCAGAGATCGCGATGACTCGGACGAATTGGACTTGGATACTGCGTAAGTGATGGCAAACCGTGTGGTAAAGTTGAGCAACCAAGGAATCACAAGATTCTCTACGCATTAATATAACTAAAGTCATTATAATATTTTTTTTTGTTTATATTTTTTAGCTCATACTCATGTGATATTTCTAATTCACGTTTTTCCTGTTTTACAGCTCGGAGCGTTCGCAGCCGTTGTCATCCAGCACGGGTAATCAAACAGGCAAATATAGTTCTGCTACCGAAACCAAAGTCAGTAAGCAAAGCCAAAGTGTCTCATTGCCTCAATTAACTGGAGTACACCACAAAATTTCACGCCTCTACCTTAAAAATCGATATCGAAATCAATGTGAATCCAAATCAATCATAAACCAATATGCATATGACTTAATCATGATTAACAATGGACCACCCAAAAACAAGGACATCTTATATACCGCAACAAATTATAACTGTATAGCAACCTTTATATGTAGATGTAGAAATGTATAAACAGGTTATTTGATATCATTAGGTTTATATATATGTTTATAAGGGCATCGTATGATTTAGGGATCATAGGGTAAAGAATCATTAAGAGGGTATTCAATTCAGTTCTTTATTACATCAAACTTTGGCTAGAATATCTTTAAATCTATTCAGAATCCACAGCGTTAATTGACTTTGTTGTCAATTAACGTCTCCCTTTATTATTTCACATGTATGTATTTTTAATATATTTTACGCGACGACACTTTCGACTGTAACCAGAACTGACTCCAACTCCTGCACAATAGTTGCTGCCAAGATAGCTAAATACTTTATGATAACTTTTACAGGGATCTGGACAGTTAACCGGTGGTGGACGGCCCAATCTGCGTGAGCGTCTTAAGCGCAAGATGCAAAATCTGCTCAACCGGCAATGTAAGCCAGCGACTGTAGTGTGAAGTTCAAAATACAGACGATAATTATCGTAATGCTGGACACTAATTACAATTTGTGTTTCAGATAAGGCCGATAAGCGTGCTGAGATTGAGAAAACTGAGAGAGAGCGACAGCTGCAGCAGGAACGCGAAGATGAGATGCGCGAGTTGGCATTGAAGTTGCGACGCAGGTGAGTAATCAGTTGTGGGTGGCTTCTTTCCATAGGCCCCTCTCACATCTCTTTATTCACAGGCGGCGCGAGTTGCGACACAAATACGGAACGCCCTCCAGTGGCAAACTGTCGGACAGTGAGGTGGAGTCCGGTGACTCGGAAGTGCCAAGTCGCATAGTTAAATCATCGACTCGTCGTAGCAGATCACGTAGTCGCAGTGCCAGTCGCAATCGGAAGCAGCAATCGCGTTCTCGGAGTCGGCGCAGCTTCAGTCGCGTGCAACGCAAGCGAAGATCACGTAGTCCCAGTCGGAACCGAAGGCAACGATCGTCTTCCCGCAGCAGACGTAGCAACAGTCGAATGGAAAGGAAAAGGAGATCACATAGTCGACGTCGAAGCGGCAGTCGGGAACGCAGACGATCGCGCAGTCGACGCAGTCAGTCGCAATCCCGAAGACGCCGGCAACGAGAGCGAAGCATGGAGAGGAATCGAGAGCGAGAGCGATACAGACAACAACAATACGACAATCGCTCTTACGGCCACCGAGAGGATGAACATGCCCATGGCAGTAGTAGCACTGGTGGTGGTGGCAATCGTGGACGAGTCGTCATTTCTGCACCGCCCAAGCTTAAGAAGCTGGTCGACTACTGACACGATCAGCAAATGCTTACTAAGGAATAGAAAGAAGTGACACCTTAGCATTCTCTGGTTAAACTCGATTATTCAATTGTTTTATTAGACATTCTCTTCTATTGTAACGTTATTTGTGCTTATCCACAGATTTTTTCTATAGAACACTATTCAATATACACATTCTCAAAAGAAAAATTGTAAATGTGTTAAAAATATGTAAAATTTTACGATTGTTGGATAAAATTCGACCAAAAACGCAACACATTACATTGTACTCTATTCATTTCTGCATAAGATTTGATGACTGACATAGACATAGAGCAAGAACATAATTTCAAATCAGAAGATGAGCTACAAATATTCTAATAGCTAACTTTTTGCAAAATAAATAAAATTAAACCCTAGTATACCTTATTTCTTTCTATTTATTTTGTGCATTTAAAAGCTCTTAAAGCTGGATTTTAATTTTAGATAATTGCTTAATTTTTTCTGTGCGAGCCCTAAATAAAGTTTAATTTTTAAATTATTAGTAGTTCATAAATTTTTTAGAAAATTTGACCTTTTTTAGCTTTGTGCTCTAAATTTATGTAAATTTTTAAATAATTTTTATTTAAAATTTTTTTTTAACTTTTATTTTAAATGTAAGTACATTTTTAATATATTTGTATTTTAATTTATTTTTTATAAAAAAGTTTAATTTTACATTTTAAGTTAATTTTTAAATTTTTTCTGTTATTAAAATGTTAAAAATAATCACTGTAAGTTCAATTATCGATAGCCTATCGATGAAACATATCGATATCACATATATGTGCGCGGCTGTCAAATTGTTTATGTAATTGTGAAACAGCTGTGCGCATAAAATAACGAAAACATGTTTAGTTTAACTTTTCGCCAAACCGCTAGAGTTTCCGTGCAAAAGGTGAATCAACTACTAGGCACGAGCGGCCCACTGATCAGTAAATATTCCAAGGCAACCATGTCCCAGGAGCCGCAATATCCACCGGTCGAAACGGCCATGAGGAAAGCGCTGACAGCGGAGTTAAAGCCGGTCTTTTTGGACGTGTCCAACGAGTCGCCGATGCACAATACACCCAAGCAGGCCGAGTCGCATTTTCGAGTGCTCGTCGTATCGGATAAATTCAATGATTTAACGCTTATAAAGGTGAGACCGAAGATACCTTCGGACTGCAAGGCTATTAAATGAGTGTCCTTAAGTCAGAATCATAACAATTATTCATATTCCCTTGCAGCGCCATCGACTGGTCAATGACACAATAAAGAATGCCTTGAAGGCGGCAGGCTTTGAATTCATGCACGCACTTTCCATTGAAGCAAAGACGCCAAAGCAATGGGAGCCCGAACAGGAGCCGGAGAAGAGTCCGCCGTGCCTAGGTGGATTTGGGAAATGAGCATTGTGTATTCAGAAGGACTAACAAAATTTTATGTACAAATGGAATAACACTCGGAAACCTTAAACCACATTTAGAAGATACAAGAAATAGTTCAATGATTATGGAAATAATTAAATATCAGTTGGGGGAATGGGATCAGAATTGGGCAGTCTCTCAGTGGCCTGGCAGCGGCAGCATCTCCACCTGCCTGCGGGCAGACAGTATGACATCGTTGATGCCAACGCCATCATAGGCAGCGCCACACAAGGACAGTGGCAGCTTATAGCTCTTGATGTAATCCCTTATGCCATCCACGCGTCGCTTGTGTCCCACGGTATACTGAGGGATGCACTTGTGCAGCGTGTGCACACGACTGAACTTGGGCTCCTCCTTGATGTGGAGTATTTGGTGTACGTAGCGCTGGGCCACATCCCGCAGCTCCTTCTGGCTGGGCTGATGTCCGAACCACTTGTCGAACCAGCGACCGCCCATCATGACGGTGATGACCGTGTTGCCCGCCATGTCAAAGCAGCAGCTGTCGAAGATCACGCCCAGCACGGGCAGCTTTTCCACGGGCGGCACCAGGAGGCCGAAGCCATTATGCTTTAACAATTGATCGCTATCGTATTGCATGTTGATCACAACGACATCAACGTAGGGTATATTCAGCAGTTGGCCGGAGAGCGAGGGATGCTGTGCCTTGACCAGCGGTGCCAATTGATAAGCCGGCATCGAGCTGACCACATGGGACACAGGCACCTCGGCGTCGCGTACGCTCATCCGAGCGCCGTCACTGCCAAAGCTCAGATTATGGCACTTGCTGCTCAGTTGCACGTTGACATTGTGCTCGCCCAGATATTTGCGCAACGTGCGCGGCAGTTGCTCCAGTCCGTCTGCCAGGCCATACATGGCCCACTTCTCTTGGCGCGCCTGCGTGTATAGCTTGGGCTCTCTTTGGGCAAACAGTCCCACTTTGTTCTTATCCGCTTTATCCTTGAAGCGGGCGTAAAACACACCCTTTAGGACGCCTCCATACTTCTGTTCCTGCTCAAAGAGGGTTTCCATTAGGAATCGCACACTGATCTCGCGTGCATCGCCTGCACAGATGCCACAGATCATCGGACTGATGGCATAGTCGGCAATTTCCTTTCCAAATCGACGCTCCGCAAAGCTGTAAATGGACTCGTCCTCGTTCTTGGCCAGAGTGCCCCCTGTGGTCAGATCATGGATTAGCGCTCTGTACAGCGGCTTTGTAAACGGAGGCACGGTGCCAAATAAGCCCTTGGGACTGTTGGGCAGCATACAGATCTGTCCCTTGGCGTAGAGCATTCGATTCCTCGCTGCCACATGGCTGCTGGGAATCGCTTTAATAGGCAGCTTCAGTTCCTCCACCATTTCCAGTGTGTTGGCACCCGGTATGCCCTTGGGCCGTATCGTCCTCGGCCCACTCTCGAACAGAAAGCCACGATCCTTGTGCCATTCGGAACGTATCCAGCCGCCGACGCGAGGCGATGCCTCATAAATTGTTAACGGTTTGCCAAAGCGGCGCAGCAGATAGTAACCTGCAGACAAGCCGCTGATACCGCCGCCAAGAACGGCCGTTGTCATTGTGTGTGTAACTGGAGTTGGCTTTTATAACCGGCTTGCTTGTGTTGCGTGTTTTCCCCAACTGTTATCACCAAGTCCCTTTTGACTTGCAACTCGGAGCACTCTACTACAGAGTTGTCGTATCGAATAAATAGTTCAGTTAAGTTAAAACCAAACGGAGTGGCAGCCTTGGTTCGCCGAAAAGCAACGATAGTCAGCAATTGGAATTTGGATCGAATGACAGATTGTGGCGGTCGGTCGATGGCAACGATATGTATTTGGAAATTTACAGTTATTTATTAAATCGTGCTGAAAAACTTAAGTTTCTTTAATTTTGTTTTATTTATTCTAGTCAATTTATAAAAATGTAAAAAAGGACCCTGTTTCAATCTTTATATTAACCTCGTTATTATGATCTTATTCAATATATGTTATAACTCAGACTTGTTTTATGGAAGATGTATATAAATGGAAGTCAGCTGCTTATAGTACTATTAAAATCGTCTTGAAAATATATCAGCTGGTCTTAAAACATGCTTCGCAAAGTCACTTATCGCGTTGAAGCGTGTCATACATTAACCCTTCGAAGCTGTCCCAAAAACTCGGTATATGTTGTGCTTATGCGTGATTAATTAAGACCTACAGATGCCGCTGAAAAGTATGCAATAGATGTTAACAAGTCAGAAACAGGAAACGGAAATGAGCACAATGTGTCGGAATCTAGACTAGGAAATATTAAATTGATGAAGAGCAAAAATATTACACATACGCCACGTGCGCGGATCGTTGAACAACCAAATCACACATACTCGCACACACACACACACACACACACACAGATATTCTCGATGCATTTTGGCGCCAGTTTTAATGAATCGCAAGCTCCGCCCACCACGTACCACCTACCATGCCAGGCCCCTAGCACTCCGAAAAAGCTCAAAGGTGAGCTTAAGCTGCACAGAGCCGAGTCGTCCGAGTTCACAGCGCGCAGAATTGTATACGCTGCTGACGAGAAAGGTTGGTTGCTTTGCCTGTGCGCGTCGTGTGCCTGTCTGAAAAGTAAAGAAAAAGTTCCTCAATAAAAATATATATATACATGTATATATATATACAGACACACACTGTGAAAGTGAAAATTTTTCCAACTGCGTAGCCAATTAAAGAAAAAGAATATCCCTATGAAGATGTTAAATCATTAAGGGAAAAACAAAATTTTGGAAAATATAAAGTTATTGCTCTGCTTGTTAGGCGATTGAAAATTTCTGTATTCGGTGAAAATCGTTTGTAAGTGAAAACCAAAAAATAAGAAGAAAAGAAAAAAGTTGTAATATTTGGTGTGTGTGACATACATTAAAGAGGGAGTTCAATTAAAATTTTATGTGTGAGTGCGTGAAAGAAAAAAATATGAATTAATGTAAAGTATCAAGATTATGGTACTAATGCAAAACTGATAAATCAAACAAATATCCAAGTGAACTAGCAGCTAATTGGGAAAAAATTCAACGGAATAATTTTTATGTGTTTATTCAGTCTATGCTGGTGATTTTTACATTTACAAGGAACAAGAAAGAAACCCGCATTCAACGCATGGATAGAAAGATTCATTCGCTCACACATACACACCCTCACACACAAACACACACACACAGTGCGCTACTTTCATGTTGAATCGCACAAAACGAGCACACAAACATTTGAAACGACGACGAAACGAAAGGACACGATGATAAAGTCGATGGGCAGCCGGAGATACAGTTGTATCGTTTACAGTTGCTGTTGTTGTTGTTGCTATTGCCGAATGAGCTTCAGTCCTGTCCCCGTTCTAGCCACGCTTCGTTGTCGTTGTCGTTGTCATCGTCAATGTTATTTTTGTTGTTTCCTACTCATCGTCTTTCGCCTTTCGTCCGTGTTGTGAGCGCTTTCATGGTATATGTGTGTCAGTCAGTCAGTGCCCGAGCTTATACATACATATGTGCATGTGCGTGTGTGTGTGTGTGTGTGGTGCGTGCGTGTGTATGTGTTGCATTGTCGGGCAGTAGATACCTACAAAGAAATTAAGCCCAATTTCAAACGAGTTCAATGCGCGCCTGGCAAGTCAGTCGGTCTGTTTACATTTCATTTCGCATTGGCAACACTGGCAGCACACACACAAAAATATACATATATTGAAATTAATATTTACTGCGAGTTAGCATGTTTAAATTTTATCGCTTGCATATTCATATAATATGTAATTAATATGCAACTCCGTTTCTTTGTACTTTTCAAACATGTGAAGTCATGTTAAGCGTACTCTTAGTGTGCCTGTATTTGTGTACGAGTATGCGTGTGTGCGTGCTTCAAGAACCGAAACTAAAAACTAGGGCAGTGTGTTTCCGTTTCAACGACAGGCTGCAGCAGCAGCAGCAGAGGCAGCAGCTCTTGGAAGCGTTCATTGCCTCGCACACGCTTCACGCGCACGGTTCGAATTCCTTTTCTGCACGTTCATTGCCCTACTGCCAACTGGCCAAGTTATTTGCCGCACTCACATCGTGGAAACTGTTTACTGTACCACATATAAATTGAGAAAAATTAAGACATTAAACAAGTTTTTTTTAATAGAAAATATTTAAAATATTATAAATCATACACTGCGTATGCTTAATAAACATAAATTTGTGCCTTTAAATTGTATGAAAACGCGCAACATAAATTCGGACTACAATCAAAGCGCATGCGCCAAAATGGAGAGTGAGAGTGCTACAGACACAGACCGCAGAGAGAGCGAGAGAGTAATCGTCACAGCGCTGAGAGCAATGATTGCAAGAGTTCTAAAAACAGTTTACGCTCAGCTGCTGTTTTTGCTTTGAAGCTTGCTTCGCGTCTTTATTTATTTATTTACCAGGCGCGTTGTCCTTTTTACTGCAGTTGCCGTGTTACTGTTACTGTCACTCGTCCTGTGCAATAGGAAACTACGAATACGCGAATACGGCTTGTACGAAGAAAGAATACAGTGCATACTATTCATTTATCGTGCACAGCTCATTAAATTTTAACAAACATCGTGAAAGTTCAGCTGACAACTGACAAGAGTGTTGTGCTCCAGTTAATAACTAATTTATGGTTTACTTTAGTCATGTAATTGTTTAGACAAGAAATAAATTCAAACAATTGTTTTTTTTTAAAATAAAATAATAAATTAAATCATATTTTAATTAATCAATTAATTAAATTTAAAGGAAATCTATTGATCAAAATTAATACTAACAAACAAACGCACAATGAAAATGAAAACGGTATTCTAAAGTAACAACAACAACAACAATTTACAAAAACAAAAACAACAAATCTAAAATTCAATAATAATAAAATAAGTCAAAGATGATGATGAAATAAATGATACCAAAGTAAAGAAAACAATTATATTTCTACGGCATAAAGAACGAGCTACAACAACAACAACTGCAAAAAAAAAAAGAAAAATAATAATAATAATAATACTACAACAAATCGTCTACACTTTGATGTGCGATTTGAACGTGTGAATGTTGGCAGCCCTGGAGCCCTGCCTCGGTGGTTTAGCCTGTACTAGGTAAGTAACAAAAGCAAGGGGAAGGGAATACACTCAATCCCCGCCCCTTTCTATATACTTAAGTATATATACATACATATATCAAGATACACTTTCCCAACAACTTTCAAGAAGCGAATATGAACACGGACACAACAATATCGATTGCGGCTGCTAATTTGGCTCTAATTGCAAAAGCGAAAATCCAAATCAACGTGAAACCAAAATCGAAACCGAAAACGAACCAAACATGGCCAGCTGGTGTCCAAATTGTCATGAGCTACCACCGTTCTATCCGCCCATCTCGCCAAAGGTAAAGAGCCATAATTTCTTAGGTGTATTGTACGATGATACTAGTTCAAAGCTAGCAATCATAACTGTACTCATACTGGCTGTAGATGTGCAATAATTGAAACATTCAATCGATTTGTCATACACGTATTGGGACCATCATCATTAATTCATAATGGAATATTGTTTGTAAGATTCGCGCTTTTATCAATAACTCACAGCGTAGTTCCAAACGAAACAATAGCGTTGTACATATGTTATTCGAGTCGCCGACTAAGAGATACCCGTTACTCAACTTCATTATATATTCATATGTGAATGTTTTTTAAGTATAGCATACTTTTAGGCGCCCACATTGCATGAAAGTTTAAAACTACTATAGCTATCGTTATATTTATCTGATCGTAATGCGATAAAGGAGGATTATTAATCATAATAATTCACACTTATTATGCATTAATGAATAACAGAATTAAATGTATAGCATACTTTTAGGGGTTCCCATTGCTAAAATGTTTAAAATAGACGTAATTAAAGTTCTATGTATCAGATATTAATGCGATGAAGTATATTTTTAATAAATTGCATAAGAGTACAGACTTGAGTATATCTACGCTGTTTTCTATGCTGATCAAGAATATATATACTTTTTAGGCTCTGTTACGTCTTCTGCAGCGTCTTATATATAAAATAGTATACCCATGTAGTTAACGAGTAACGAGTATAACAACAGAACATATAAGCTAAAGATTGCTGTCTACATACTCACATATCACACTAACATATTTTCTTGTTTGCCTCGCGTGACCTTTGCAAATGTGGCACACACATCCACATCCAAGTCGAGTGTAAGCCCTTTGGCCTTGGTCATGTCGCGACGCGACGCGTCGGTAGCGGTCAGCAATCAGCGACTACAATCAGTTGGCCAAGTGCGACCCATAAATTGCTCAAAAAGTCGAAGGGTATTTGTCAGTTCGTTGCTTTGCTTGTCTCTTGGCATTTGTATCTCTGTCCATCTATCTTTCTTTGCCTTTCACTAAGACTTTGACAGACATGCGTCAACTTATCTAGTCATGTCCACGCCCCACATGCCTTAAAATCAATAGTTCGCAATGTAAATTATTACCACTTGGTCGCCGTGTGACTTCATTCGATTCATTTGATTGCCACCCCCAGCGGGAATCCCTCCGCTTGACCGACAACTCAAAACCCGCTCAGACTTGTGGCATTATTTATATATCGCTGTGCTATCTAACTTAGTCACAGCAGGTCGTCGGCACTGAATCTATCGCCTATCTTAAGTCCATATAAAATTCCAACATATTCAGTTCAAAGCAAGTAAATAAGTAAAAATTAGTCAAAAATATGCACTTTATTTGAAATGATATTTTTGTACAAATAATTACAAAATAGTGGCTATCTGCGGCTGTCGATGACATTTAAAGCAATTCAAATTGAAAATTAGTGTAAATGAATCATTTGCAATCTTGACATTTCCATAGTAGTAAAAGTAAACAAATCAAATGGAAAACGATAAACATTTGTTTGTTTATTTATTTAATCGTACAGTTCTATAGGAACTGCTCGAGCATTTGGGCGCATCTGTTTATAATTCCCACATGTCAATAATGGCAACTTTAGAGTGTCAACAATGCCGTCAAGTGATTGATTGGAACTAGGAATCATTATCAGTTTCTTAAAATATAATAATATTTAATCTTTGATCTTTATTTACATACATATTTTTTTTTTCAAGTCAAATTACAACTAATTCTCTTTTCGAACTTAGTTCAGTTCTATTAAAATTGCAATTTTATTCTGAATTGACTTGAACTACGGCAGCTAATCAGTTTATTATATTAAAAAAAATTGTATTTGATCATCAATTTAGCTGCAATTGCTTATTTGTTTATTTCATGTTATTTTCTACATAAATTCCCTCCCAGTTCAATTGTAAAAGTTTAGTCTTTTAATCAGGCTTTTCAAATAATAATAATACTGCGCTTCACATTTATTTTTCTGTCGATTTCAATAAAAGTAAACCAACTTTTCATGCACTATAGAATTTGTTTTGGTACGAGTAACTTTAATAATAATAAAAATATTTAAAATTCGATTTGATAATCTACAATCCAGAGTGGTTGTTGAAAACCTGAATTTGGTACTAATGTTGTTATATTATTAGTTGAAATCAAGGATTTTATTTAAAGAAATTTTATCAAATTCGGAAAAATTTTAGCACATTGTATAATATGGAAATTCCTTAAACATACATCGACTCCTTGAATTGCTAAGTTATAGTATACTTTTTTATATTCAATACATATTTACTTGTAAGTTTCAAGTTGAAACAAATTAATTTAGACACAGTGGAAAGAATCATAATTCACCTCAATATAACATAAAAAGGTTTTGTATTTATCATTGTTTGTAAAATAAATATGAGAATTACCTGAAGAAAATTCGACTTTACGACAAAAACACAAAAAAATGTTAGTCACAATTTGTGGTGATCCAGGAAATTCAATGATTCAATGATTTATGGTATTAAGCTAGTTAACACATATATTATTCATGATGTTTCTCATGGCACCGAGTGATACCAATTGAAAATGCAGGAATGCAATTCTAAAACTTGTTTATTATTGTTGAATGAGCAAATCAAAATACTTAGCTATGCTTAGTGTGCATGGCGTGTGAATAAATTTATTATTACGTATACGCCACCGTCATTGTTGTGGTTTTAAGGACACTTTGCAAGTGTTCAAGGTTAACGACGGTTTAAAAATATTCATCAATTGAATATAAAATTTTTAAATTGGCCAAATGCAATGAAGCGATAAATTTAACCGCCTAAAGTGTCGCATATAAAGAAGAACTATAAATAAAATGCACAACGCTCGTGACTCGCTGCTCGCTGCGGCTGCTGATGATGATGATGATGATGATGATGATTATGATTATGAGCAATTATGGCCAATGGAAATACATAGTTTAAACGGAAGGCAAAAGCAAACTGGGCCAGCTTGTTGCCATGCTTATAAGGGGGGTATTGGAGGGTTTGGAAACGGATGGCAATGCCCCCGCAGGAAATAGCAAACAAAGCGCGTAAATTATGAAACGACAGCTAACTGGCAACATGGCGTGACTGGGCAGAGTTAGGCGAAGTTAACCTGAGGCAGGCGTTAGGCGTTGCCCATTTGCCCGCTTGCCTGTTTGCCGGGACGGGGCAGGTCACAAAAAATGCAAAAAAATAAAATAAATAGGGAATGTGTGTGAGCAGCAAAACAAGAGAGCTCATAATTTATTTATTTATATTTGCCCTGCTGTTGTTCTTGTTGTAATAATAATTCATTGTTGGCAACACACGCACACATACATACGAGTATATGAGCTAGTTTATACACACTTACATATGCTCTAATACTCTTGTCAAAGGTATCATGATTTTGCTATCACACTTCTCGATCTAATAATTATATTTAGTAATTTTTGTGCAAAAAAAATAGTAATGATTAAATATGAGCGAATAAAATAAAACTTACAAATAATCATTATTTAAGATTTTTTTTGTATTCGCTCAAAATAAAACTCACTTTTAATTCATGGTTTTTGTGTCGGATTTGCACTCAATATTTTTACTTATCCTATTGAAAGAAACCCAGGAAAGCTTTTAAATCATTAAGTAATTTTTTTTAAAAGTGAGTTTCATTCTAAGCGAAGAAATAAAAATCATAAATTATGATTATTTGTGAGTTTTATTTCTTTCGCTCAAAATTAATCATTATCATTGAAAAAAATCTTTAAATAATCATTACCATGTAATTTTTTTAGTATAACTCATAATGATTACGATCCCTGCCTTAAAATCAATTTCATAAAATATGTTTTTATTTTGAACTTTTTCCATCTCTTGCATTCAAAATCTTAGCTAAAAACTTTATTTTTTAATGTTGTATTGCATTTTTTCAAGGGATAATAGTAATTTTAAAAATGATATTTTATTGATCAATTAATAAAATGATTAAAATTAATATTTCTACGTTAAATTAAAGTTTCATTAAAAATAAAATATAATAATATAACAGTGTTCAACCAATTTCCCCCAATTTTAAAAGTTTTTTTTTTTTAACAATCTTCCCATGTAAAAAATAATTGAAATTGGACACTTTTTTTTATGTAGTTAATGTGTGTATCATATTTAATGTTGACTTTTATAGTAGGGTAGGGTGTGTCAGCTTTCGGGCAATAGACGACTGAATTTTTCATTTATTTTGTTGTGCTTTTTAATTAAATTCAAGTTTGTCGCCTGCCCTGACAATTTTCGCGGTCAGCCAGTGGGAGAGCGAGTCAGCGTTGGGAGATAGCATTTCTGGCCAGCTGAGAAGGCTGAGAAAGGCGTCGTTGTTGGTTTGGTTTGGTTTGGGCTCCTCAACGCTATCGTCGCATTTTCCTAATGGTATTCAGTTTGTGTGCGGCAGTTGTGCTGTTCGCTCGGTCTCGGTGTCTCCTTTTTATATCGTGCGAGTGTGCGAGTGTGTGTGTGATAAATGCAAATGTATAAGATACATACATACTTAGATATATATTGCATAGATACGTAGTATACACCGTGATTCATTGAGAGTGCGTTGGCCCCACTGAAAAGCGTGCTAAATTCGCTGGCCATAAATTAATAATAAAAAGAATTTTATTAATTAATAAAAAGCAGGAAAAATTACAGTGAAGAAATTCATTCAGCTGAACTTTGGCCCAAGTGCATTGTTCATTTTGTATTTATTCATAATTATACGAAGATCTATACAGAATACGTGTACATTGTGTCGCATGCCACATTTGCTGACATCTTGAGCAAATTGTCGCCGCGTTCTTTGCTCACTCAGTGTGCTGTGTGTGTGTGTATATATTCTCTGTGCGTATGTCGCGTACATTGCGAGATCACTTTAAAAATAAAAGATTTGTTTGCTGCTATTTTTAAAGGCGTGCCAAGTTTTTCGTACCATTTCGATTCGTTGTCGTTGTCGGTGGCGTTGTTGTTGTTGTCGTTGTTTTGGTGGCGTCACTTGGCCACTTGGCCATGCCCAAAGCTGCCTGGGACCTATATGCACTTGAAAGTCTAGCGAGCATCGGTCTGAGCCAAAACAGAACACAATCATAATCATACATAAGTACATTGTACATATTATATCTACATATATATATATTGTGTATATAGCCGCAATGTAAGCAACTGAAATGGCAAACGGTTTGATCGGCACAAATATCAGCGCATTGACAAATGTAAGCAATCATTGTAATTACATACACATATAAAAACAAAATAAAATGACAACTTAGTGGAATATTTTATTCATTCAAGTATTATAGATATATGCCTCATTTATTATTGTTTACACTTATGCGCATCGAAACACAAACTCGAGCCAAAAAAAAAAGCAAAAAAAATAATGTGTTCATTTTAAATGTCAAACGTGACGTATGTGTAATATATCCATATACATATGTACATACTTAAATGCTCTTATGAGTGCCGCCTTGTGCTATATAATGTTGTCTCTCATAAATCTAAAATGCTATTGCTAATTGTTAATTAATAATTATAACTTATAATATTGAATATTTATTTAAATATGACAATTTGATGTGTGTTTCAGGGGATGTCGGGGTGTGATCAAAGCACTGTCGAATCATTGGCCGATGATCCAACAGATTCACCATTCGATGCCGATGATTGTCTCAAAGTTCGCAAATATTGGTGTTTTCTGCTATCCAGCATCTTCACATTCCTTGCTGGCTTGCTCATTGTGCTGCTATGGCGTGCATTTGCCTTCATCTGCTGCCGCAAGGAGCCGGATCTGGGACCCAACGATCCCAAACAAAAGGAGCAGAAGGCGTCACGCAACAAACAGGAGTTCGAGGGAACATTTATGACAGAAGCAAAAGACTGGGCTGGGGAGCTTATCTCGGGTCAAACAACAACTGGTCGAATTTTGGTAAGTCCAATATGCTCACAATTCTGCTTCACTTTAACAATTTCCAAGGCCACATAGCATATATTATTTATAATTGACGTGACCTGGTGACTGCATTTGACTTGTTAAAATTCATTTGGTTAGATTCGCCAAATGGGAAATGGGAAAGAAACCATGTTACATTGCGTGTAAAATGTAACATTTGGCTTTTATTATGGCACATTACGTTGTTGTTGCTGTTGCTAATGCTGTTGTCGTTGTCGTTGTCGCTGCCATTGTTGGTTGCATGTCAACAACGGAAGCAGCAAAGTAAGTCAACCATTTCCATATACCATAAATACTCGTACTAACAAACAAACAAATTGATTTAGTGGCCCGGGGAATGCGGCTGCTTTTGGGTGCTTTGAATATGTCTAGGCCACTGATACATTAGACTACTTTGTACTGATAACTGCTGATAAGGAATGTAAGAAACCACCTGGTGCTATATTTTAATATTATGCATACATATGTCAACTTGCGTAGCCATCAATTAAATTTGAATTATCGCTTAAGCTTGACAATTATTTAAGGGATTTCAGTTAAGGCATTTTGTTGGATTATATTTATCATTTTAGGCGCTTGAAGTTACCGACTATGCTCTGAAAATATGCAATGAGCCATGCTTTTCATTTTGTAATACTGCTGTGAGAATTATACTTGAGGTAACATTTGCAATCTAAATAAATAAAGCGTTTTTAATGAAAAGCTTTTAATATTGCTTTGACAGCTATGCAAATTACACTGTGATAGTTTTTTTCAAAAAAAAAAGACATAACCAAACTCAACGTTTTTGTTGATTTAATAATATTGTGAAAATATATAAAAAGATATTTTTTGGAAACCTGTATATATTTTAATGATGATGATTTTTTGGCAAAAGCTACTTGGAATAACAGGATCTTCATTTTGGTATATGTATCAGATAGGAAAATTCGATTGCAGGACAACATGAACAAAAAATCTTAAGAAACAAGTGGTAAAGATTTGATTTTGTTGACATATTCACCCAAAACACCACCAAAACTACCATTTAGAGGCTTTGTATGTTCTCAAAACTTGTAGCGTAAGCTATTTCAAGCAACTTTGTTAAAGAAATTTTGCAAAAAAAAACCAACACCTTACAAGTTAGAGACTTACGAAGAATGTCCTATTTCGTTAAAAATGGCAAACTTTGTCAAAAACTTCGCAAAAAAATGTTGTATGAAACCATCATTGTAACTCAAAAAACTAATGATGCAGTTCGATTTGTAAGACCCGAAATAGGAGAAAACTGTTGAGTTTGGTCATGTCTTTTTTTTTTGACTTGCACAGTGTTATTATTGATATACTAGACTTTAAATAGGTTAAAAATGAATAAAATTATTACATACATTTTTATACTATTTATTTGTTTCTATTTATATTTAATTTCAACTTGTTTTTGAAACAGTAAAAATAATATTAAAATCTCTGCCTTAAATAATATTCTTTTAAATTTTTAAAGAGGGACATTTTCTGCTTGTATTAAATGTACTTCATCTTCAGTGAGTTAAATACATAACTACATAGCTCTACTTATAAGGAAAAGTATACTATAATGCGAAATCGCATAAATATTTGCAGTTTTTTACTCGCTATTCGTTGTTGCAATGAAATTGCAATTTAGAAACATAGTAAGGTCCGTCAATGCAGATTGAGATCGATTTAATATCAGTAAAAGTTAGTATTCTTTTCTTTTTCTCCATTATCATAAGACAGTTCAATGCCGCGACGACAGGGAAACGCAAATATAAATACAAATAAGGCAAAAACTCGCAGCAGTTGAGGCTCGATAAATGGCGCTGCTGAAATTGACTCTGCATGGCATTTTGCCATTACTACAATGACTAGAAGAAGAAGAGTTAGAGCTAGGAATATTACTAATGCCTACACTACCGCCCACCATACGCCCACTTTACGCCCACAATAGGCCCGTTTATCGATAGTTGTGCTCCCTTTGAGCCAGGCTAAATGGCAAACAACAACTTTTGAGCTAATAACGGGAAACAGACCACAAGAAGGAAAATAACAAAAAAAATAAGAATACGAATACGAATACAAGTACGAAAAGCCACAACAAATAACAGTAAATATTGTTGGCGAAATGTCAGAGAAAGGGCTAAGAAAATCAATAAAAACTCGCACTGTTACCACGTCTAATGAAGATGGATGCATAGCAAACAGAGAGAGAGAGAGAGAGCGGGAGAAAGAGAAAGGGCGCAAATGTTTATACCAGGCCTACTGCCAACATGCCAATTGGCTGCTAGACTGCGGCGAATGTTTGTTGGCATTGGGCTGTTGGGTGTTGCAGCTGTTGACCGCTTTGTAGACGCTCTACCAAAGCCCTTTGCCCTTTGCCGTTTGCCATTTGGTTACCTCTCGCTGTGCTTGTGGTTCATTTTTATCGCTGCTTACGGTAAATAGGTTCCCATTCCATGTGAATGCTATACTAGAAAATTAATTCCAACCGGTGTTGCCAGAATTTCAAGGGATAAAATTGATATTTTATGAAATAACAAAAAATTCAAGTGTAATTATTTATATTGAGAAATAAATTTTTTAAAAGTTTTCCTTATGTAAATTTTTTCAAACCTTTTATAGGATACCTTATACACAATAGCGTATGGCATCAAGCCAGGTTTTTTTTTTATTACTTATTACTAATTGCAAAAAATTATCGAGAAAATTAAAAAAATGCTATTTTTTTTTAAGCTTTAGCCCTGAAAAGGCAGGAGATAATTTCATTTTAAAAAGTTTATAAATGCGTTTTATTTTGGGTTCTTCGGCATCTTTAAATTTTAAAATCTTTGCTTAGAATTTTGCTACATTCTCATCTTTTTTTCAAAAATTACTTCATACATATTACAATACCTGTATTTTAAATAGATTTTTTTTGTAATATATTTTTAAATATTCAATTCATTTTGCTTGAAAGCAGCAAAGTCTAGCCATAAAATAACTTAAAAGGCAGCACTGATTCCAACTGCTTGCGCCTGTTCCACTCCTATACGATAAATTTCTTGTGCAAATTAAATTGTTTGATTCCTAGTCAAATTGTATTGATTTGCTGTTTGCAATTGTCAAACTCGTATTTAAATATTATGCGCTTTTATTCTCACTTTTATTTTACTTCAGCGCCTAAAAGCAGTCTTTGCTTTATTGATTGCGGTCACTTGCTAATTGGATTTAAATTTTTAAAGCGACTTCAATGCGGAAGTTGAGTAAAAACCTGCAAAAAAGCAACATTTATGGTAGCTTTCAGTGGGTGTGTCGACCACATCCGATTGTACTTGGTCACGCCAAAGACCAGCTTCAATGTGAGCAGTCAGCAGTCAGCAGTCTTAAGAAAACCGCATTTTGTGGTACTTTGCAGAGGGGAGGGGCAGCTCCATTGCTTCTGCAACAGCAATGGGGCCATTAAACTGTTGACCCTGTTGTTGTTCTTTTTGTTGTTGTGGCTGCTTCGTTGCTAAATTGATTGCTCTATTTTGTGAGCAGCTGGTACACAAAATAAATATGTGTATCAAGTATGAAATGTATGCATATTACTTTGCTACATTGTTTCGAATAACTTTTTTGACATCCTGAAATGAAAAAGATATTCATGTTGTTTGAGGTCAATTAAAGGTTGATTTGAATTGATTGGAAAATTGGCAAAAGCGTATATCACTAGTTATATAAAAATATCAGGCCAAATAATTTCTCTCGCCTAAGTGCAAAACGTATCCTCCGTTCTGTAAAATTTCAGCTGAAATACAAAAGAAAACATGAGCCCTGACTGAATTGAATTTAATATTGAGAAAGTTTTGCAATTTCACGCGTAGGAGTTTTGACTCATACTTGGGTTCTTTCTCAACTCTTGAATTCATCGATGCATGTCATGTTTATAGAGCTATCATTCAGTTATACAATTCGAAAATTGATTGATTGAGTTTTGTGTGTGTTAAAAGCTTTAAATATGTATTTATATAAGGCATATGTTATAAATATTATGTAGTATGTCAATAAGAGAATTTTTTTTTTCGGAGAAGCATGTGTTCTTTTTCGTTTACACTGATAAAAGGACAGTATACTCATAGGAAATATTTAACTTAAATTTTATTTTTTTTAAAGAAGAAATTATGGAAAAAGTCGAATATTAAAAGTATATTTACTACAGAATTTTTCGGTCGCAATAAACTTTTTCTTTCTCAAAAAAAAAGAGCTTGTGTCGATACCCAATCATTTTTTTTTTATCAGTGTACACATATTAAAGGGCTGACCGATATTTCAAGTTCGCGGTGGTGCAGTTGGCGTCTCTGCTGATGCTGAGGCTTAAGTGGTTTTTGCGCCACATCAAACACATTTCGGGCCGAGCTCCCCAACTAAGCGACTGACCCAGTTTCTGATGCTGATGCCTAACAACAGTGGAAGAACAAAAACAAGCCTCATCTAACAATTTTATCATCTTGCTGACGATGATACTTTGGCTTTGGCTTTGTCGCCGTCTTGACTTGGCGAGCTGCATTGATTACCTCGTCCTGGTGACGTCAGTTTTGAGCGGACTATTGAAGCCTTACGTCAACACTGAGTTCCATTGGTATTCTATGCTATTAAAACGCTTTTGCTAGTAATTAAATCAATTTAATGAAAAATATACAGAAATAGACAACTGACAACCCGTCGTGTACGTATACGTAATCTTTCAAGTTTGCTACTCTTTGGGAAAAGTTTTTGCACGTCTTTAAGAACTATTTGGTAAAGTTTGTTTGGGCAAGTGAAGTGTGAGTGTATTTAGTATTTGCATGACAGCAAAAACAACAACAGCAACATAAACAAAGTGAATGGGCAACTAAATAGTTTGCGTGCCACTTTTGCTAAATTTAGTTTGAGTTCTGTTCGTTGTTTTGTTCGATTATCAAAGTAATTACGTCTATAGGGTCAAACAGGAAAGTCAAACAACGGCAATAACAATTAAGCACATTTAGAGTAGAGTAGAGCATGAAGTAGCATTTTAGCATTTACTCGAAATGTGGGCAAAAAGTGCGTTCGCTCAAAGTTATTCCACCTCAGCTAGCCTTTTCATTTTGGCAAAGAGCCCTGACATTTAATTCGCGACTATCTCATGCCCTGCCTCTGCACTTTTCAGGAAACTCGAGCCAAAATTACATTGTAAAACTTACATGATTGCCGTAGATTTATCTGCAGGACGTCCTCGTCTAATTGCCATGAATCAAATGAGCCGTGATCCGAGCAGAGCAGATTTCCTGGCGAATCCAAGACCACAGTGCAATTAAAAATGCCCAATGCTGTCACTTTTTTTTCTTTTTTTTTAATTCTTCTTCAATTTAAGTATGCCAAGAATTACATCTGCCTGATGCTGGCCAAAAACCCAGTCATTCATGACATTCATGGGCAACGAGTTCAACTAAGGCTTATGCACGTTAAGTGGCTGCCATTTGACAGGGATTTGATTTATGAAACCACATTTGCTCGTAATTGTCGTGTTAGCTGTGAAAATCATCCCATTTTCCTGGCTGCATTGATGTGAACTGCTTAAATCATATTTCCAAGATTTTTAAGCTGACATTTATTTTTAGTTGAAGAAAACTTGGGTAGTTGTATTTAAGTCTATCGAATTTATGTTCTCCTATACAGCAAGGTAAACTTCAAACAATTTAACTATATTCACAAATTATTAAACTATTTTTTCAGCTATTATCAATTTGTCTGTCCGTCCATTTATCCGATTGTCTGTTTATTTGTATATCATATATTTAATATAAAATCAATTTGCAGGAATATTTGATCTTTCAATTTAGTTAAATCATACCTGTTAAATAATGATTAGTAATCATAATCATTAGTAATTAAATTATTTTTGTTTAAAAGTCGAACCAAATATAACGATAAATAAATAAGTAATAATAAATAAATAAATAACGATTATTTTGGGTTTTGCCCAATTATTTAATGATTACAATTACCAAAAATCCAAAAAAAATCTTAAATTATTACGATTATTCAAAAATAATCAGAAAAAATAAAAAACAATCAAAAATAATCGTTTTGAGTATTTCGTATTTTTTTTTAGTTTTTTCTGATTTTTTAGATTATTTAGTAAAAATCAAATTAAATTAAATTAATTAAATACTTTTTATATACATTCTGCGCTTATCAAAATTGTTCTTCAATTCTAAAAATGTGCAAAATCTTTTATTATAATAAGTATTTTGTCACTAGCGTGAAATGCCGTCCAAAGTGATTTGCTAAAAATATTTTAGCTTTATTAACCATGATTAAGTAATGGTTCTCTGGTATATAAGTATGTATGCAGATACACTTGGGTATAATCTAACCTAACTTTAAGTATTAACAATTATTTAAATTAACAAAAACTTAATTTATGCTAACGATTGTATTTAAATTTCTTTTTTTGCAGGTCGTACTCGTATTTATACTCAGCATTGCATCTCTCATTATATACTTTGTCGATGCATCTAGCGAAGAAGTCGAAAGATGCCAAAAATGGAGTAATAACATTACTCAACAGATCGATCTCGCATTCAATATATTTTTTATGGTTTACTTTTTTATACGAGTAAGTTGCACACCAGTTCAGTCGCATTTCATTTATATACTTATATATTTTATGTGAGAAAGCAATTGGTTGAGCGTTTTTTATGTTTAATCAGTTTGCAGTTCTGTTTAACAAAAATTCTTAAAATATATTATTATGTTCTTTCATTAACAATTTTATTACAGTTCATAGCGGCGTCCGATAAGCTTTGGTTTATGTTAGAAATGTACAGTTTTGTAGATTATTTTACAATACCCCCGTCCTTCGTATCAATATATTTAGATCGAACATGGATCGGTAAGCGCAAAAAATCAAACAAATTTTTAAAATTAAAATATTCAATTATGAAAATTCTAAAAATGTTATGCATACAAATCGGTAACCAGATCAAACAAAGATTCCTCATTCAACCTATATGTTATCAGTACACACAATGTTTTATTTTGCAATTACAATCTTAGAACCTACAACAACAAATACATGCCCCGATCGATTTGTATGCATGCAATGTGCTTTACTCTACATACATACACATACAAGCAACGAATATGATTATGAGTGTATGTGTATGATATGTATTGAAATGTGTGGCAAGTATAATATATATCATGAATGTATATATCATGTATCGTAAACAGGTCTTCGATTTCTTCGAGCGCTACGACTCATGACTGTTCCAGATATTTTACAATATTTAAACGTACTAAAAACATCGAGCTCAATTCGCTTGGCTCAACTAGTATCAATTTTTATATCCGTGTGGTTAACAGCAGCGGGCATTATACATCTGGTATGTAGAAACACATCAAACACACTCACACAAACACACACACACACAACACACTCTATATAACACACTCACACATACACAGAACACACTCAAAACTATGCGTAACGTGCGTCTTCCAGCCGACTTTGTGACAGATTTGCAGCGTGGATTTGAAAGCCAGTTAACATATTACGCATACGCCGCGTTGCAATCTGTTACAGAGAACTTACTCGGTTGTTTTGGGAGGACGTGCTTGGCGCCTTGATTTTATCTTCATTTGATTTTTTTTGATTTTGAAAGTGTCCAATGGCATAGAGATTGAAATGTGCATTTCGAATTATCGCTGATGCGTATTTTTATTTTGTTGCAATTGAAAAATTGCAATTGCATTTACTTAAAATTTAGCTGGAGAACTCTGGCGATCCGCTGGATTTTAATAATGCTCATCGTTTATCCTATTGGACCTGTGTCTATTTCCTAATTGTGACCATGTCAACGGTAGGATATGGTGACGTTTACTGTGAGACTGTCTTGGGAAGAACATTTCTCGTGTTCTTTCTGCTCGTCGGCTTGGTAAGTTCAACAACAACATCAAGAACAACAATCAACAAACAACCAAAAATACACTAAACATATTTACATATATATAGCAACAATACTATATGTACTACAACAATATTTAAAGCTCTCTTTTAGTTACATACTCGTACATATATCTAGAGAAATGTTTCCTCCACTTTTGTCTCTATCTCTCTTTCTCTCGCGCGCTGTCTCTGTCTCGCCCTCTATAAACATCGAGACCCATTGCGCTTAGGCCAAGGAGAAAACAGCGTGGCTCGCAGTGCGAAAAATGTGTGAATGATATAAGTTTTGGTTGTTTTGCTGTACTTAGTACAGTTATGCTCAAAAACTAGCTTATTTACAAAGTATCCAATCCAAGTATATTTACTCGTATCCCAAGAACCTCCAAAGTAGCCAATAAAAGTACCGAGAGTAGCATTTAAAATTTAACTCCAATCTTAATTCGTATCAAGCGTTGTCCTTTTAAATACTATATACTACATACAAACTACAGTTCGATAAATAGCATAAGGATTTAAATTATATACTCGTACTACGTATTATTCATTTCATGTGTTATCAAAAATCGTATTTCTGAAATATGCTACGTTTATGTAAATACATAGAACGACTTAATAACGCTGCACCATTTTGATAATTGATAATTATACTTACTTACAATTTTAGTTTGAGAGTCAGTTTTGATTTATATATCTAAGTTCATCTAAGTTTCGTTAGCTTCTCATCACCTTAAGTAAATAAGCTTAACGCGTCTCAACTTGCGATTAACTTTAGTCACATAAATTAAATTATTCGATCTATTCTAATCATGCACACACTGAGAACATCTACATACTTACTCGAGCAGCAGCTGGTAGATGATTCATTTATTCATTTCTTTCGTTATAAATCAAATCGAACCGAATGCATGCAGTTCTCAATTTTTTTTCAATATTTACATTTTTCAATTTGCCTTTGTTTTTTTTTGTAACAAGAAATAATTTTTAGACACTGACACAGACACCTCAAATACACTGACTTTTTGAAGAGATAATTACTTACAACCAGGCTAGTCAGACAGTTAGGCTATCAACCAAACCAAATCATAAATACATGCATAGAATAAATGTTTGTTTTTTGCATGATTTAATGCTGGCTGCCGTAAATTTGATTTATAATATAAAAACAAAATAAATAAAAATATTGAAATGCTTTTAGGTACGTGTATAATTACTTATGCAGAGATTATTAAGTATTACTATTGTCCTCTGGTGTGATTGTCTAGGACTTACTTCGTACCCAATTAAGCAGGAGTTAAGACGACACTACCAATAAAATAAATAATCACTAATTGTTTAACAATAATTAATCAAACTTGTTAATGTTTGCTGTATTCTCGTATATATGTGGAATATTTTAGGCAATGTTTGCCAGCAGTATACCGGAAATAATTGAACTCGTTGGTAGTGGCAATAAATATGGCGGTGAACTCAAAAGAGAACACGGAAAGAGGTAGTCTATAACTTAACATTCCATAAATGCAATAAAAATAAACATAACAACATCACAATCAAATTGATATAACTAACATTAAATAAAGGTAACAACAAATACCAATCAAATAATATCAAAACTTAAACCACTAAAGATCTGTTAGATCTGAAGATCCTTCTAGCTTACTCGAATTGAAGTGTAGGAAATTATCAGATGACAAATGTGAAAAACTTTTCAGTTGATCTTAGTTTTTTTCTAGCAGATATCTTACATAAACTTACTTATTTAACTAAACTACCATATCAAATCAACATTCTTATGCAGAATGAAAGAAGTCCAGGTTTTTACAATTCTGTCTATTCTCGTTCTCAGCAACTATAAACAAATTATCCCACAAATACAATCCACATTCGTTTTTAATGATTAGTATTGAATGGTTGAAAATGTACTCAATTATTAAATTATACATTTAATTAGTCTGTTACCCTTTTGTTTTGTTTTTCATTTACCAAATGGATTTGTATTTTGGTAACTCGCATACGAAGTTGACTGTTGACTGTCATGCAAAGTTGTACTAATATCTTTTACCCTCATCTCAAATGTAGCTACAGTCAACTTTGGTTAATAAAGTCATACAAATACATACAAGTATATCTATTATATTTTTCTTCAATAAGTAACAAAAACCCATGAAATTTATTATCACTGCGTGACACTCTAATAAATCATAAAACAAGTAATAAAGTAAAATGCAATTTTATGATTTCAGTTTAAATCCTTAAATAGTAATTCGAATATAGTTTTAATTATGGTTAATTTCCAACAGATCAGTAAGCCGCATACTGAATTCAAACTTAATAAATTTGTATTTTGTTTTTGATTTAGTTAAGTTTGTTATTATTTAATAATTCTTTCGATAATCACGTTATAGGCGTGCATTTTCTCAAATATCTTGTTTATTTTTGTATTGTTTGTTTGGTTTTTTTTTTATACTTTGCCATGCTTTCAACGTTTCTCGTATTAACACCAAACAACCTACACAATATGCGTTATTTTCAATTTGCAATAGTTAAAGGTTTGTTTATCGACATCTTAAGCATTTGTGCAAAGCAATTAGGCGCATTGTTGTTAATTCACATTAAGAGCATCGGTCACGCATTGCCAATATAAAAAAACAATATATTGTATCTAAAAGTACACTTAAATATCTATTAATTTTCCTATTTTGATGAGAGCAAGTACTAGCTATATTATTCAATAATTTAAAGGTATTAAACTACACAGAAGAAAAAAAATAGTTTTATGTCAGTGCCACCGTTAAATATTTAAAATGTAATTCGACTTTCAACTCTTTAAATCATATTTTCTTTTCAAAAAGACTTTTCCATATGTATAGAGATACGGTCTCTTTAATTCCACTATTCTAAATGATCATGTTGTATCAAAATAAGAATTTAAAAAATATTTTTAAAAATTACAAAAGCATTAATTAAAAAAAATAATTCTTATTTTGGAATTTATTTTCAATATTATATCACTTAATTTAAGGCATTAGGTTCATTTTATTTCGAACAATATCATAGCATAACATTTAGCACGACACTAAAAATTGAAAAGTACTCGTATCTATCTATTTTGTATATTGAAATTGTCATCACAATAACCCGACAACTTTTTAAAGTACTCATTATCCTGTGCTTAGTTGAAAGAGATCTCTTTTTCTACGCAAACTTCTAGGCGGCCTTTGCACTCTCTGTGTACAGCTGTAAAACTGTAACAAATGTAAATTCTTAGATCTTTTTTATTAACAAAACGTAACTCAAGTAAATATTTAGATGCGGTAAAGAGTCAATATCTTTTCCAAAAAAATCAAAACTGTACTCGTATTTGTAAAATAATGTACAATTAGTTGTAATATTGTGAGAGTATCTCCGAATATTTGCAAGTGAATATTTTTATTGTGTATATAAACAAGTATGACTGTGTGAGTGCTGATTTGAATGATAGAATAATGATCGCTAGAATGTGGAGTTAAGCTTCTTCTTTTGATTTTATGTTCTGCGTCATCTGCGTTCTCGTCGTCGTCTTTAAGCTAATTATGCAATCTCTTAATCACACCAAAAGATCCAAAGAACACCAAAGAAGTTAGACCATACTAATTGTAATTGCAATTGTAACTGAAACTCAACTCAACAACTATTTTGGCACTTCTCTCTATTCTAAATGTGTATGTGTGTTGTTGAATTTAGGCTGTGTTCGCTAGTTGGATTCCAGAAATCACTGAACTGGCTGCCCAAAGAAGCAAATATGGTGGAGCATATAGCAAGGATCCTAGAAAAAGGTACACGAACACGTTGCTGCCTGTACCATAAGAAAAAAAAACAGCAAGAAAAAACAACAAATACAAAAGAAATGAAATAAATTAATAAAGTCAATAACAACTACAAAAAACAAAAAAAATAAATTACAAAATGAAAATCTATAAAACAACAATCGCTACAATCGAATTAACCTGATTTATTCTTATATTGCATTCTTACTAAACTTCAGAAAAAGAACAACAACGTTTTCAAGATCAATTTATTATTAATATTATTTTGTATATTTTTCGTTTAATTTATTCTTTTTGTTAATATTTGACGTCACTTGAATTTGCATAAAAATATCAATACAACTGCATTCAAAAGAGAAATGTTTAGGCGCAAAAGTAAAGTTGCCAGCAGTTGAAAATTAATTTTAAAATATATTTTCATTGCGCAAATCAAGTCAGGACAAAAATATATTATACGAACTGACAATATATTTGAATTTCCCAAAAGGCATTGGTTTCTTGGTGGCATGTGTAAGAAGGGAGAGAATTTCTTGCTCTCTGAACATAAGCTAAAGATTAAAACATGTAATTTGTTTGTCAAATCCTTCTGTAAATTTTGTTGTCATTATATATTTATTGAAATAAGAAAACATGCTACATACAATTTATACTTTTGTTTGTTTCACTTTCAATTTTGCTTTATTTTTGTGTGCAAATTCATTAGGCTTATTCGTACTCGTACTCGTATGTTAGCTAGAGAGAAAACGATCAATGTGTGCCCAAAAAAATTTCGAAATGACTCAATGTTTAATCATATGTTGCATTGTTGATTTTAAATGTTCACACTTTAAACCTACATACTACTCGTCACATGTTAAAAGTACTTAGAATATTGCGCCTGGCGGGTATGCAACACTTTTTTTGCCTGCACACATTTTAAAACGTGGCAACAACTAACAAAAGTTTCATTTTGTAGCGTGCAAATCGGCATTTCCTTACAAAAACACCATGACAAGAGCCACTGCTACAATCCGAACTTAATCTACTATGCATATATATTTGTATGTAGTAGTAGTTTTTCCTTTTCAAACGTAATCCATTTGTTCATTTTGTTGCATGCATCTTTCGACATTGATAGCATAATTTCGAAATTGATTGCAAACAAGCCAACAGAGCAAACATTCACATACGCCCACACACGCACACACTCTCACATATTTGATTTGCTTAACTCATTTTGGAGGACAATTTACAGAAGGTTTTGAATTTCTTGTGTGCAAGAGAAATCGATGAATTTTTCCCAATCTGTTGACACAATGGGCCATGCTCCAAAAATTTCGTATTTAAAAAATGTACAAATCAATGGATACATTAGCTCTTAAAGTATATGTTTAATAGTTAAAGAAATATGAGCTTATTTGTATTTTGAATATATATTTATATTCATTAACAATAGCCATTGCTATTTCTTCTCCCTTTCATTTTTTTTGAATTTGAATTTGAAACTGTCGCGAGTTTTTATGCAACTTCAGCAGAGTCAATTTATGACAAATTAGTTTTTTTTTTTTTTACAATTTTAGTTTGTCCCGCTTTTGAACCAAATAGCTTTTTCCTAAGTTTGGTTTTTAAACTTATCAGAAAAAAAAGAAGATGCATAACATTGAATTGTTTGTTGGTTTGTTTGTTGGAACACACACCAAGTTGCTGCTTTAGTTCTGTATTGATTATGTTTTTGTCTATAAACATAAAGTTTATTCCAAGTTTTTTACAAGTTTATTGATTACAATTAAATACATACATAAACAAAAATACAGTAGATACTATTTTGCAATTTTATCCACTACTTAATACATATTTATTATATTGAAATCACTTGTAATTTACATACATATACTAAACTAAATACTCGTACTACATGTTTGGTATGTAAACCATACGAAAAAAGCATATTACACCTATACTTAATCTCATCAATCTAATTAAATTAAAGTCGTTAATTTGCTTGCACCTACTTAGTATGCCGCAGCCACGCATATACGAGTAAGATAACTGCGCGAAAAGCGCCCTGACAATCGAAAATTCTTAATTAATGAAGATAAACAATTGATTTATTATTAGTAACAGTTGCAGTATCTATTTAATCGTTATCAGTATCCGTATCAGTATCAGCATCATGAAAACACATTATTTGAAACTCTTTCCCTCAATTCCTTCCAAAAATGTATAGACTCTCGCGCACATCATACAAAGATACAACAGTTAAGTTTGTTAAACTGTTAGATAGACGAAATAAAGCACATTAAACCCAACACGCAGAGACACCGTACCTTATCGTAGTTTGTAGTTTTGCAACAGATTCTGTTGTGTATAGTGTTAACATATCTCTCACACACAACATCAAGATCAAGTCGAAGTCGAAATCGAAATCGATTTGCTTTGATGTGTGTATAAGTGTAATTGGCCACATTTTTCTTTGAGGCATTTGATTTTTTATCTCATTCCACAGTGGTTGGGCTTGTATGGAGCCGCGGCCATAAATATTTCCCGTTGAGATATCGTTATGAAATTTTCCCCAAAAATCTAAAAAAACATTTTAAATTTATAGTAAAAAAATTGGCTACATCGGAAGACTGTATCCTATAGCTCACATAACACCTTAGTATGGCTTATTTTTTTTAAAAAAATTTTTTGATGCAGAAAGTTTCTTTAAACAATTTAAATAGTAACTGCAAAAATTTTTTTTCAAATATCTCTTAGCTAGTATTTTTTATAATTTTTTGAAAATAGCGAAAAAGGCACTCTTTCCTCATTTTCTTGCAAAAAGTGCCTTTTTCGACAGTAAGACAGCTTGGCTTAAAGCTACTAGAACGACGCTCAGCACCATTCAGCAGCTAAACATTACTTTGTTAGAATCTAAATTGATTAACTTACACGACACAAAAAGTCCCATTGGGGGATTTTTGGGGGGAAACAACTATAAGCTTACTAGAAAATCATTTTTATGAATGAAAAACACAAAAAAAATGAACAGACAAACTTAAGGTTCTACAAGACAAACGCACAAAACAAAATAATTTTAAATTACAAATAAACAAAGTAATTACCTTTCTTTTCAATATTCATATTGATCTATGAAGTAAAAAATCCTTTTTCCTTAATATTTTTCTAATCACTTGCAGCACGTGCTTGCAAGCTTTTTGCACAGAAAAATCAAAGTGCGTCATTTGGCGCTCTTTTGACTCTAATTAGAGAAGAACCGCGTAAAATGGAATGAAATAATCTATTCTACCAAATAACTAGTTCTTTTGAGAAGCACAATCAATTAATTTGGAGTCGATATATTGAGATTCACTTTTTTTATTTTTGTCTTCTGCCGCAACCACTGTGCATTCCTTAATTACTTGATATACATATACATATGCTCGTGTACAAATATCGTTTAATAATAATATACTGTAGTCAACACACGTACCCCCAAGAAATCGAAAGCCTACTGCAAAATTTATATTCTTTCACTACACATGTGTTAATTATAAACAATTTGCAAAAACAATTACAACAATTACAAATAGCTTCAGACTTTTCAAAATGGTTGGTTGATTTGTGAAGAAAGTAAGAAAATGTATTTATCTTTAGTTGAATTCAATTTAAGTAAAATTTTTAAATTTTTCTGTTCGTTCTGTAAAAGTATGTTTTATCATTTCCAAACATTTAGAAGTTTAAGTTAATACAACAACAACAATGTGGCGTCGAATCACTAAAATACAACAACAACATGAAGAGATCAATTCTAACTTTCAACAGGCAAAGCGTTGTTACGTCGTCGAATTTATTAGTATACTTCTAGGGGCACAACTGTTATACGCAAATGTTATACACATGTATGCATGCCAGCTTCAGGTTCCGGTCAACAGTTAATCGTTATTCCACTCTGTCTCTCTCCTTGTCTTTCCCCTGGCGCTCTCTGAACTCCGTCATACTAAATTTGATTATAATTTTTTTTTATTTATAAAATTTACGAAAAAAAGAATTCTATAAAATTTTTGAATAAAAACGAAATAAGAAAAACGAAAAATACTTCACTATCATCATTATCTTTCATACTGTAAACAGGCTATTTTTGCAAGTTGTATACCTGAGATAATAGACTTGATTGGAACAAGAGCCAAATATGGGGGCACATTAAAAAATGAAAAAGGGCGAAGGTGAGACAAACTAAATTTTCTTACAATCAACAGACAAATAAATAATCAACAACTGATTTTTTTAAAAATTATATAAACATTATTATATAAACTGACTACTTACAACCACAAAAATCAAACATAACTTTAAGTCAACAAATATTAAAATCACCTAAAACCGTTCAATTAACTAATGTCTCCGTTTCTGAATCAAATCAAAATGAAATTTCTGCAAATAACAAAATGAAAGACAAACAAAAAACAAAAAAAAAAGCCCATTAATCAAATCATAATATTGTGCAGTATTTAATTTTACTTTGCGCTTCATTCATACAAATCCTTTTTCAAGTGGAAATGTAGCTGAAATTTGATTTTGATTTTTAAAACTACTTACAAACAAACAAATACACTTATTTATACAATAAACCCAACACATTTTAACTACATACTAATACAAAGCCTCACAAAACACGGCCGACTACTAAACATAGCCAAAAAGCCAAAATGCCATCGTTGGTAAACTCTCAAATAATACTCAAACGCCATGAGGAACGTTGCCAACACAACTACCTATTCAGAAAAACAATCAATCCATCAATCACCACCTCAATACCTCAATACCGAAAGCGAAATTCAGAACATTCGATAAATCACACATAAACACAAGAATCCTCACAACAGAAATGCCTCACAAAGAAAATTTAACAAAATTACAAATGCAAAAGCAAGAATCAACGAGATATTTAACACAGATATAAAAATATACTTTAATTTTATTTGTTCTCAACAAAACTCATTTTGGATTCGTGTTGCTTTCGTTTTTTTACTCACTTTATATTTGAATTTATTTAATTGTGGCGTTTAATTAGCGCGCCAATTAAAGTTTCCATTTAATGTCAGTCGGCATTTCTTTTATTTTTTATTTTAAAGGCTCGCCACATCGATTTTATTTATATGATTTGATTTTGATTGGCATTTTGAGAAATATTGAAACCTGTTCCAAACAAAAAAAAAAAGCATAAATAAAAATAAAACAAATACTGTATCGTACTTAAAACTGTTTTAAGTGTAAAATGTGCGTACTCTTAACTTCCAAAAACTATATCGTTGTAAGTTTTATACATTCTAATTGATCGCCAAATTATCAACCTACTCTTCAGCTATTTTCTGCTCTTTTTAAATACATACATTGTATCGTATATCTTGCTCTAAATTCTTTATAATTTGATTTCATTAGTTTCTCAGCGCTTATTCTGAGCGCAGGTTTTGCACGTTTTCAGTTCCATCTTTTTAGTTGATTGGAAAAAGAAATGTCTTTCTACTGAGCTATTCAGCTAAAAATCGTAGGACATGGGGTCTTTCTTGGGTGTGGTTTCAACATAATTGGAAAAGTGAAAAAAGATAAAAGAAAGGCTTTACAAATCTTACTTTAATTCTTACTTTGTTCGTTTTGTATGCCATCATCCTAGTCATTTTGCATTTATATTAGCCCTCGAAGAATCAGTGATTGGTGTTTAATATTGTGTTACATATTCGTAATTGTCTATATAGTCCTTGATATCAAAGTCGTAATTCGTATATATATATATGTATATTATGCAAATCAATTTTAAACGATTAAATATTTAACGATAATAATGCATATTATAATATTCCATAAACAACAGATTTTATACGTAAATATTATTAGAAACTGCATAAAACCATGTACACACACATACTGTAACCTTTGTCATTTGATTTTGAAAAAAGACGAAACAAAAATTAATCTACCAATATTTATGAGACGTTGGAGAAAACGACATCGACTTAAAAGTAATGCAGTTTTCTGCTTTGAAGATGTTTTTTAAAATAAAATTAGTACTACATTTTTGATTAGTCCGTAAAGTTTCCAGTACCATCAATTTAGATACCGATCAAATCTTAAAGCTGCATTTGTCTTGCCATGCATTTGATTTGTTTTCTAATCAAACTTGAACTTGAATATGTGTGTGTAACATATTAAAAAAAAACGAAATAAAAATGATACTATTGAAGCTCATATATATACAAAACCATATTTAATACATTTATTCTCTGTCTACTCGACTGTCTCTTTCTCTTTCTTTCCCTATCTCTCAATTATCAGACACTACTACTAATCAATGTTGTAGTTCTTGAGAAATTTGTATTTATATCTTCCTCTGTATACTCAATTTCATTAATTATATATACATATATATATCTTGTTTTCGTATCTCTTTGGTTTTTTTCGGTTATTGCTATTTCTCTATTTGATTCTATTTAACAATTACCTCGATAAATACATGGTTCAATCAACAAATAAACGAATTGGCCCTTATAACAAGACCATAAACGATGAAAGAAAAACATCAATCACATATTTGCAATGAATTGCGGATCATTGTAATTCGTACAACTGCTAATCGGAATTAACTCTCAATTATCATGTCTATGTGTTGTAAATGGATGCGATCAACAATTGAATTGATCTGAATCGAATTCGAATCAAACCCAACCAAATGGAACTGACATTAATTACATTGATTATTCGCACCTTTAGTTGACGTTTTAGTATCAGATCAATGTGTAATCCCTTAGGTTGCCTTTGACATAGTTTTGTGATGTGTGATCAATGGCCCTGCCCTGCAAGTACACTATTCTACAAGTATATAGACTTAGGTGAGTGCAGTTTCAGGAGTTCGCTGACAACGACATCTCACAAAGTTACACCGTTAATCCGTAACGATCGGTAAACACGTACCCGCAACCCGAACCGTTTCCACTTCAGTTTCCGTATCCTTCAATACACAAAACCATTACGTTCTCTTTTTCTGTTACATTTTCAAGCTCTTAAACTTCCTACTTACCTACTTCGTCAAATTCACTTTTTTTTTTTTGTTTCTTGCCGCCACATTCAATCCATTCATTGCATATTTGAATCTAGGATTCATCACGTTGGAAAATCAACATTAACATCTTATACTGTAAATGGACATTTACTTTGTTTCTTATTATTCATGTGTGATACACATGAGCAGTATTTATATAAAAAGAAAAAAAAATAATGAAAATGCGTGGCCAGGCATCAATTTTTAACTTTCACCAAATTTATTTCAGATGTGTTCAAATTGCATTCTAAAAACAGCAATGAAAAATATTACTTATTTAAAATCTCAGCACATATTTTTGTTAGAAGCAGTAAACCACAAAAAAAAACCAATGCAATTTCAATTTCATAGCATATTTGTAAGTTGGTTTTTTCCTTTTTGTTAGTACAAACAATAATAATAATCACCAAAATTTTTGACACTGTTGTTGAATTAATCACTTAATTAGTTCAAATACTTAGCGATGCATCCTACATTCAATACACATTTACAAAACTCTAAAAAAAAATAACAACAACTTGAAAATATAGTAAGAAAACTTTTGCATTTATTATAAAAACTTTTGATTTTTATTACATAATAAATAAATACCTTGGTGCCAAACTTCAAGCTATTATTAAGCTGAAAAAGGTAATATTCTAAGCCGAAACTTCAAGTGCATTTCTGTGCTTCAACTCTGAATTTTATGTAATTTGTTCAATGTGATTATGCTCATTGAACGATTCTGTAATTTTTATTAAATGGTAATAACTAAGAGGTGTATTATAATTTACACCCTTAACATATCTCAGTGATGCTGGAATGATGTGATTACAACGGTTTTTCTTTTGCCCACAAATACAGCGAAAACACACACACACACAAAATAGTATGCATGTTTCAATAGATGATGCACCCTACTTTAAAAACAATAGGTTACATGAGTATGCCTGCCTGGTTCCTGAATGCCTGCATGTCTGTCATAACGTATATATATTAAATTACAAAATACTCAAAGCATATATCCCAAAAAAAAAAATATTGTAGAAAATTATTGGAATGAAATACCCTGTATATAGCAAAGGCTCATACCATATATACAAAGGTTTGGTAATTGTTGATGCTTTTTAAGCGATGCATGTAAGTTGATTATTACCAAAGGTGTGCGTAGCTAATCTTATGTTAGTAGAACCAATTAATTGTGAACCTTATTGAATAGCAAAGCTACAGCTGCTTTGTTAATTGTGTTTTAAATATTATTTCGTTTTTTAAATAATCTTGATTACCTTTTGATTAACTTGTGTTCGAACAGATTTCTGGGGTAGCAGACTAAATTCATGCATATTGCAGTATATTTATAAATTTCTTATAATTTTTTGTAAATTATTATGATTTTCACATATTTATTTTATATGGAAATACAATGTAATTTTTATGATTATAATGCTGTTTAATGTTTTAACTAAAAAATATAATAATACTGACAAGCTATAATGGTATTGATAATGAAAACGAAACAGTTGATAACCAAATATAAATAATATGAAAATATTAATATATAAATAAATAAGCAAAACATATACACCTGCGTTTTTGTACACGCAACACAACACATCACACCACACACATACTCACACACGCCCACACATACTCTCACACATGTATACGCTTTCATCAATAAACAAGCGCTTCATAATTGTACCATAAACATACAAGCTGACATCCAGTTTACATTCATCAAAGCTTTCACTTGATGGACTAAACATTTTTTTGGCAAAAGATTTTCATTGATTAAATAAATGAAATTGAAATATTGTTGCCATGGATATCAGCAGACACATACAGGCACACACACACACACACACACGCACACATCGACATGCATAAATACCTAACATCTAAAAATCTGCACACTTACACTAATACAGCTAAAATACATACTGAAACATGTACACGGCTTTCTACATTCCACACCTAGGTTAAGTCCAATTCTTGCTTTAAATTAAATAAAAACCACTATGAAAAACATTTTACTAATATATTTCTCTTTACACGACAACAATCTACAAACACACACACACACACTCGCTCTTAGACATATTGTGGTATGCGGTCATATAACATACGAGTCCGTGTCGCATTTTCTAAAGGACTTTCTGCACGAAGATCGTGAGGATGTCGATGTCGAAGTAGTCTTTTTACATCGGTAAGTTGTCAAACCTTTCTGAGCCAATATCATTTGTGAATATGATTATTTGAGTTTTGTTTTATTCGATGTAGAAACAGTTCAAATTAGTGCTTAAGCAATATTTAAGCAGACAAAAGTATGTTTAAGGCTTTAAGCAATTGCCCAACAAAGTATACTATAGTTTTTGAAATTAAAATGCGGCAATTGCTTTCAGCTTTTAAAAGAAGGTCTCAATCAGTTAAGTCTATAAATAAATTAGACAAATGCACTTATGTTTAAGTATTGCATTTAATTCACATTAGCTAATATTTAACACAACAAACAAACAAACAAACAAAATTCTTTCTTTATTTATTTATGTAATTGTAATTTATGCCTAATAATTATTTACATAATTATTAACTATATATAATGTAACGTAATGTAAAACAAAATAGCAAAGAGCCTGACCTGGAGCTAGAAGGACTACTGAAGCGTCACTATACAACAGTGGCGTTTTTTCAGGGTACAATGATGAACGCAGTCGATCTGGAACGAGTCAAGGTACACAAAAACACTTCAAGGCGCCAACACACAAATACCAGTTTTAATTGACATAAACATACACACACAACCTCACACATGCTGAAACAGAGACACATACACATATACATTCACATACTTACATACAGAACTACATAAGCATACACAAATATACTGCAAGAAACTGGTCCGAGAAGTACGAGAGAATTACGAGAGTAAAGCAAAGTGAGCTTTAAAAAAATTCAATTGTTAGACGCGTCACATTGTGAATGTGCTTTGCACATGTACATACATCTACTATTTGTATGTCTGTATATACTAGTTACATCAACCCGTGGCCCAAATAGTTTACTCAGCAATCGGCTGATAGTGTTTCACTTTTAATGCCAACCTCAAGTCCTGCGAGTAAAGCTATAACCCGCGATAGTTCGAGGGGCCCAATTCCAAGCCCACAGCCAATTCTTACGATACACCCTCTGTTTTTTTCAATATGCTCGTTCTCACGTTAAATTATCAGTTTTATTGATTAGTTGCATTCTTATATTATTTTAGTTTAAGTTTAGTTTTCTTCACATTTCCCAGATACTTTCTTGCAATATATTGTGCAAGATATCTGTTATTTGTGGAGGCAGCCCATTTTTTAATTATTTAGGTATATTTTTTAATAGATTTTATAGAAAAATCCAACACTTTATTTCACTTTATTCGATACTCATATAGTATTTATTTCAATTCGTTCACGTTGGCTTTAAGTACTTAATATATAATCTGCTCAATGGAATGTCCTCTTAGCTGGAGTTTTATTAAAGTTTGAATTTTTATTCTATTTTATTTATAACAATAATAACCTAGATACCAATTTTAAATTTGCATAGTATAAGACTTAAAAATGTATAAATATATATTCTTTAAGTCACAGCACCTTATGCTTTACAGTAAAAACCTTTATAATTGTCAAGTTAAATTCTTTTGTATCATATGACTTTCTGAATTACTATTTATATTAACATACATATATGGGTCTTCATTAACGCTGCATATTTACAAAGAACAATTTATATGAATTAATCTAATATTTTAATTAGATTTAAGTTTTCGTATATACAAAATGTTTGTTAAAATTTGTATATAATTAATATAGATGAGTATAAATAATTTATTAGTTATTTACGAAAGTTGACTTATTATAGTAGTTAAGAATAGTTTATGGTTCAGATTATTTAAGTGAATCCAATCACAAACAAGTACTATATATTGGATAAATACATTTTACATTATTTTTGTACGGATATTTTATTTAGTTTATTTTTAATTAGTTCTAAATATACTGACAATAACTGATGAAATATTTCATAGACTTTCTTGTCGATCGCACATTTAATATATACATAAATAGGCACTACATCTTTTGCATTTTTTATTTTTCTTTTTCATTTGCATACTCAAACTGCAAAATTAAAATATAAACATGTGTTTTAATTGTGATTTCCACACCACTCAATGATTACTTATGGTTTGAATAAAACCCAATCATCGTAAAACTGTCTACATTGGAACATTCAAAATAACACAATACTACTCTTCAAACTTTGTATTATTTTTCCAAAAAAAAAAATAAAATAAAATAAATAAATCAAATAAACAAATAGTACGTCCAAAAACATAATATCATAAAAATTTAAAAGTAAACCACCCGATTTGGAACTTGAGGGTTTATTCAAACGTCATTTTACCACCGTGGAGTTCTTCCAAGGAACCATTATGAATCCGATTGATCTACAAAGGGTTAAGGTAAAACATTCCTTTATTTTATATGTTTCTCTATGTTGATTATCGTACGTTTATTAATTTGTTTTCATTTTGAGTATTTCGTTGACATCTTATTTTGTGCGTGTCTGTCCAACTTTAACTTTAACTTCAACCTAAACAAAACCATAACAAACCAGACTAATTACTTTCTCGATAACATACATAACATAACGAACGATATTTATATATATAAATATATTTAATAATTTTACCCAATATGTATTAATGTAATGTTTATACTATTATATATGTATGTAACTCATAGCTATAAATGTGCTCATTCATCATTGTCGCTTTAGTTCTATGTACATCAACGGGAATAATATAACATTCATTTGTGTATTTATATTTATGTGTTGGTGATTTGCAACGCATTAAAAGCCGCAGCATTAGAGTAAAAATTTCTGTGTAAATCGATAAACAGTGAAATACACTCTCATCTACACACACACACACACACTAAAGATACAGTCTCTCACAATGCAACACTGACTCACAGATACACTGTATATTGTTGACGTTATTGTGTATGCAAACATTAATCGTGGTTCATAATTAGCTTAAGCGGCATAATTTTCAGCAATTTACGTTAATGTTATTTTAAACTTACTTATATACTGTATATATGTATTTAGGTGCTAAGTATCAAATTGCATATATAACCAATATACATTTCTTAAGTATTCTTACAGTTTAACGAACTTAGCATTTCAACATTCTTTTAACAAATTTAAATACTCTTTAATAATAAGTTTGAAGATATGAAAACAATTAAAAATACATTAATCAGGGCTGCAAACAGGCTATTATGGTTCGGGATAAAGAGATAAGGAAATTCAAAAAATTTGATTTAATGTTAAACTATTATTTAATTTTGTATAACTTTATCACATGATTATCATAATAATATTATATAAAGTTATAAGATTAAGTCCTTATTCCAAACCATACCAAATTTCTTGGGTTTGCAGCCTTGTAATAGTAAATTTTTAAGTTTTTCAAAGGAACTTAACGGCCTGTTTTGATACTATTTAATGATTGCGAAGCGCAGAAATCTTATTAAATAATATAAGAGAATATTGCGCCTAGATATTCGATATGTTACCGTATTAATATTAATAGTAGGACTGTTTAATAAATAGTGGATATGCAATCAATATCTCGACTATGGCTGCATTTTAATCTGCAAACTAAATTAAATTGCCCTTATACATAAAAAGCTTCATTCTCTAAATCAACAAGAACAAGAACAATAACGTGAATTGTTGTTGTAGGCTGTTGTGTTATCGCTTTTGCTTTTTCAATATTCAATATCTATTGTTTTGCGATAAATGGAAAATGGGAAATGCATGGTGCATGTTAGCTGCGTTGCATGTTACTGTTTATGCAACTGGCGGCCCACAAAGGCCGTCAATAGCAAACAGGCTGTAGTGAATTATATGTATATAATCCATTGTGTAATGCCCATTTAAGTTTGGCTTTTTAGTTTGTACATATTATACATATATTGTATATTTCTTTGATCTTTATTTATGATTCTTAAAACACCCTTAAAACGACACGAGTTCTCTGTATACCCGTATACCTTCACATATGCACAATGCTTCTTCAGTTGTTATTATTGTTGATGTTACCTATACCAAATGGAAGTTGAACCAAAAACAAGAAACAAGAAAATTCCAATCAACCAAGCAACCAACCAACTTAACACCAATTGCTTACTGTCTCCCTATCGCCGGTGTTGCCAAAGCTAATCGAAGCCAAGTACTCTTAATGTGTATGCAAGATATCAGATATACATACTTACTAAAATATATATTCTATTGTCGATACAATGATCAATACAATCAAACACTTCACTTGTGACATTTCAACTACTTGTACCATAAATAGTTGTGCAGTCAATTTACGTGTTAACCGCTTACTAACTTTACTGTTAATATGACAAAGCTGTACGTGAAGATACATATACATACCATAGATATCATAATCACTCAATATAAAAAACACCATACAACTAACAAAACATATGTACTTACCTAACATACCAGTCACCACCTTGAACAGATACCATAAACATAACAAAACCAAACTTAAAACTTACAATAAACGTCAATAGCCGCAATGACATAGACAAATGACTTACATTTACAAACTCTCCTACATTAACACACAATTATAATGAAACTATTACTAATAACTAATACTCATCTACAAAAGGTACACGAAGCCGATGCCTGCCTGGTGCTAGCTAACAAATATTGCCAAGATCCCGACGCAGAAGATGCTGCCAACATAATGAGAGTCATCTCGATTAAGAACTACAGCGATGACATACGTGTCATCATACAGCTGATGCAGTACCACAATAAGGTAATATACACGATTAAGCTTAATCATATACAGGTGTGCTACAGAGATCACAAGTAAAAGCGAATTCAGAGAAAAGCAATTCCACAACAAAAAATTCTCAATGCCACAAAGCTTCGAGAATTTAGTTTTTTTTAGCATGCTCACTAGGGTGTCCCTTATTTGGTCAAAGTCAATATTTTAAAACGCATACGGGCTAGTTCTGTTCATTAGGTCCTAAAGCACTCAGAAATAAATTTTTATCTCAATCGGAGTATGATAACCCGTGCCGACTTGGATCGGAAAATTTAAAGATTATATGGGACAACAAATTTTTTTTTTTTTTTTTTAATTTTTTATTATTTTATTTTGTTTATTAGGTCCTAAAGAACTCAAAACCAAGTTTTCACCTTAATCGGAGTACGATAACCCATTCAAATTTGCATCAAAACATGAAAAATCATCAAAAAATGTATAATCAGTGTTAAAATACTGTTTTTTCATGTTTCGAACTATATGCGAAAAAATTTATTAAAAAAAAATATACTTTTATCACAAAAGATTTGATGCAGATTTCTTAAAATAATCTTATCATTTAATTTCCGTTTGAACGTCACAAAAATTTCTTTAACCCATTAAGTACCCATGTATAATTTAGCACTTTTGTAAGAGTGTTTTTTGTCTACTTTTTTCCTCAATTTTTTACAACAAAATATTCTAATGCAAAAAAATTCATCAAACAATTTTAAGAGTGACTGCAAAAAAAAATTTTCAAAAATATTTTTGTATTTTTTTTATAGTTTTTTGAAAATCTTAAAAATGACTATTTTAACCCCTTTTTCATCATTTTCAAACAAAAAGTAACTTTTTAGCAATTTTCAAAAAATCATAAAAAATACTAGCAAAAAGATTTTTGCAGTCACTCTTAGAATTGTTTGAACAATTTTTTTGCATCAAAATATTTTTTGTAAAAAATCGAGAAAAAAAAGTTGAAAAATAGACTTTTTAAAATTCAAAATTTTTGATGGGTACTTAATGGGTTAAAGAAATTTTTGTATCATTAGAACAAAATTTAAGTGAATAAAAGATTAATATAAGAAACCCGCATCAAAACATCTTTATTATACGCAAATTTGACAAATGTATGCTGTATGAAGACATTAGACACTTAGGGTGTTCACTTTACCCTAGCAGCGGCAGATTGAAAACGTTGCAAGCTTGCTACGGGAACAGCGCTTTATGTGGAAAGCGTTGAACATATTCAAAAAAATGTATACAAAAAATAGCACACTGTGGTTATGTGCAACGCTTTCCACATAAAGCGCTGTTCCCGTAGCAAGCTTGCAACGTTTTCAATCTGTAACGCTGCTAGGGTAAAGTGAACACCTTAAATGTAAATGAATATGAATATTTTTCAATATAAAAAGTAGAAAATCATGACTCTTGTATATTCTCCTTCTTTTCTACCGAATATTCGATATCGATGAACTTTGCATTCTGTTAAATTAACAGATTGGCCTGCCAACTCGATGCAATGATTAAACTCGTATTATAAAGGACCAAATAAATTGTTTTTCAAAAATGTTCGACTTGTTTTAAGTTGCTGGAAAAATTAGTACCAAAATTTACAAATAAACTAATTCTTGGTAAACAATTGTGAAATTTAAATAGAATTGAGCCCGTAATTGAAAAATAAGAAAACACTCGCAGAAATGTAGAATAATACCATATGCTTAAATATAATTTTGCAGGCGTACTTGCTGAACATACCATCGTGGGACTGGAAACAGGGCGATGATGTCATTTGCCTGGCCGAACTGAAATTGGGCTTTATAGCCCAGAGCTGTTTGGCACCTGGCTTTTCCACAATGATGGCCAATTTGTTCGCTATGCGTTCTTTTAAGACGGTAAGTATTGCCGAAAGTGGTTGAAACACCGATGGCTACTCCTAACAATATATACCAGACACAAGAACACAACTCTGGGGCATATTGATATCCAGATATCCGGGCATAATACCTAATTTTCAATATTAGCTTTTGATGATGTGAAGAAGAGAAATGAGAAGAAGAAGAAGAAGGGGCTGTCCAAAAGTCAGTCAAACATATCAATCAATAAATCTATATTATGTATGTACCGTCTTTAACCCCATAGTCGCCAGAAATGCAGTCTTGGACAAATGATTATCTACGCGGCACTGGCATGGAAATGTACACAGAAACATTGAGTCCCACATTTATTGGAATACCATTTGCTCAGGCCACTGAGTAAGTTGCGCAGCGGGCCGTCCAATTTCTATATGCTATATACATATCGTATTGTATCTACTATTATACTCGTACTACCTACTATTCAACTACTTGTTAATCGTGCAGCGTTGAAAATATCGTATCAAAACAAATGAAAACATACAGTAACAAATACCAGATATTACATACACATACACTTTTACATCAACACAGATACATTTTCTTCTTTATTATCTTTTGATCAGTTCTGATTGATGTTGTAGCTATATTTTACTTTGTCTGTTCTTTTTTTCATTTTGAGAGATTAGATGTTTCTGATCTCCAGAAGCGTTTACATTGAAGTTAATGTCTGGTCATTCGTAAACGTATAAAATTGCCTGCCTATGGTGTAATAGTACTTTTTATAATTTATTTATATAATTATATCAACTCAAAACACAATCGACTTACACACACACACACAGCCACTCTCACATTAAAGTACACTGTGAAAAAATAAAAAAAACTAGTCGGTGTTTTATGCTAATTCTTTGTGTACTTAATGTTCTCTATGTTTAAAATGCCTTCAGTGTTTGCAAGTACAAAAATGACATTCTTGCTGAATATTGTTTTCATTTCAACTAAGTTCGCAGCCAGACAGCTCTGTTAACAACAGTTCAACACATTTTAGGACACAAATCACATGTTCACACTCACACTCACACTATGATTTAGGGATTAATTAAATTAAATACACTAATTATACATACATATGTGCTGTGCTCTCTAAATTTAGAGCTAAACTATGCCAGCGTGCGTTTAAGTTTATGTTGATTTTTGTATGGTTTGTTCTTCTGTTTGAATTTTGCTCATTTGATACAATTTTCCTTTTGGTTTTGGTCGGAAAACTACGTTGCTCGTAATACTCTACGAAGTGCCTATAGATGCTATATAAATATCCCATAATGCCAATAAGTTTGCTAGAAAGTATAAGACAGCTGTTGAAAGCTTAAAAGCTGAATGTAAGAGAAGAATGCCAAAGCTAATACTAAATCAAAATCTGACCCACACATGCACCTTACAAAATTAAAAAAAAAAAAGACACAAACACACAAAAAACACAGACCCACTGTCCAAATGATCAGATATGCCAAAGTGTGACCGTATTTGTACATATGCCAATAAATAAGTGATAAGCCCGTATTTGTAGTGCGTTTGAGTGCCTTTAATGTCCAGTTGCGAGAAATGAGCACAACAGAGACACAGATATATCTACAGCCACACAACCTATCGAGCCCTGAGCCTGATCGATACCAATGTGTATATGAGCCAAGTACATAAATAAATATAATTACTCTCGAATTACACTGTGCCAAATCAAGAACCAGAACAACAGAGAACAAGAACAAGAAACAAACAAACAGAATTTGCCACGTAGTAACATTAGCGAACTTACTAAATCCAAACCACAACAAAACCATTTTCTAACTTTCAGTCACCAGACACACAGGCCTGGCAAAATGATTATCTTCAAGGTACAGGGTGTGAGATGTACACCGAAACTCTATCACCTTCATTTACCGGCATGACATTCCCACAAGCCAGCGAGTAAGACTCCAAAATGAGAAATTAGCAAAACAAAAAAAAAGAAACTAAAAAATAATTATATTCAAGAAACAAATGTATAAAAAATACTTTTGCCTTGTACAATATGTTTGATTAATTCCTTAATTTATATATTATATTAATTTAATTTATTTGATTGATTTATTCCGTATACTAATTATACTTGTAACAAAATACTTTTTGTCTCCCATTATACTACTTAAGTCCTACTATTTACTCTCCTATTACTTAATTTCCTTACTTAGCAACATACATATAACATACTTACTTATATACTAGTTTCAAAAAACGATATATCAAAGTGAAATGAACTCTAGCAGCAAACATTGATCGACATGTACCTACTACTAGTATATTCAATATTTCATTTGGTTTTTGGAATAACATAACATTCACTTTGCATCCGTTTGCATCGAAATACATAACACTAATACACATACTAGTGATCAGACACAAATTACTATACAAAGGTTTGAGCTCGTACTACATTAAGACACCGCTCGCCGCTTGTCACCAGCCACATGCTCCGATTAATCCCAGATCAAGCTTGAATATATATCACTTCATTAACACATACTCTTACAATACACACATCCGAGTGCACTACACTACAATGATAACTCTCAGTCTACTGCGTGAATTGTGAATTGTAATCAGAAATCCCAAATCCTGCTCGTTGCATGTGCGTATTGTAAGGCTTTTAGGCCACGCGCACACTGGCGGCTGAAAGCAGAACTTACAGCTGAGCTTATCAGCTCGAAAAAACAAACTCACTGCTTGTATGAAAGCGCACACACTGTAAGCTGAGCTGAGTTATCAGGTTAGCTCTGAAATTATAAGCTCAGCTGTAAGTTCAGCTTTCAGCAGTCAGTGTGCGCCTGCCCTAAGTTTTGTGTAAGCCAACCCAACGCCATCTCACCTCACGCCCAATAGCCTCAAGAACCACACTGACCAAGTGGACTTAACTTAGTTTCCTACACCGTTTTTTAAATCATTTTTCTGTTCACTTTTTATACGCATTTTGTGTCGCATGTGATAATTAGTAATTCTCAGAATTGTATCGTGCAAACACGTTTTCAACGCACATTCGCCAAACGCATGTCAAGTTTAACAAGGTTTAGCTACACTGTGTAGTGTAGTACTATTTAACTAGACTTAACTATCTTTAAACCTAATACCCAAATGTGTCAATAATTAAAATAACTAAAATATGTATCTCTTCCCCCCGCCTATAGATTGTGTTTCTCCAAGCTGAAGCTTCTGCTGCTCGCCATTGAGATCAAGGGCGCTGAAGAAGGTGCAGATAGCAAAATTTCAATAAATCCCCGTGGCGCCAAAATTCAGGCGAATACGCAGGGATTCTTTATAGCACAAAGCGCTGATGAAGTCAAGCGGTAATTATTATACCGATTGAATTGAAGTGAAACTTGCCTATAACGAACTTTGTTTGCAGTGCGTGGTTCTATTGCAAGGCCTGCCATGAGGATATCAAGGATGAGACACTCATCAAGAAGTGCAAATGCAAAAACTGTAAGCAAACTTTTGTACCATATTACTGTCTCGATAAATCGTATCTATGTATATGATTTTTTGGTTTCATTTATTTATATTTTACTTAAATATTGTATTTCATTTATTGATTTCGTTTCAATCGAGGTTTACGTGAAACAGCTAAAACTAAAGCTTTAATCATTAAGTATAGGAATCAAATAGCTTTAAGTTTAATCTCACAAAGATTTAGGCAGTCTATATATATAATATTTCTAAGCCTACGAACTTAATCATTCTACTTAAGCAGCGTCCCAACGGGGCGTACTAATTACATACCTACTTCCGCTCTATATATCTACTATATAAGTATCTATTATAATAATACATACGAAAACTCATAACTATTTGTATTGTGTCTTTATTCTTGAACTTATTAAAAGCTCATTCCTTTTATTATACATATTTTCTTTGTACCACATATTTAAATGTATATTGTGGTGCTTGTGGCCCCCCTTAAAATATCTACTTAACCGAAACATCAACATCAACATCAACATCAACACCAACTACGACTTCTGCTCATAAGTGCACATTTCATACATAAAAAATGAATACAAAAACTATTGACGAATGCCTAAATGTTACATACGTATATTTATATCTGTGGATATATACATATGCGTATGACCTGATCTGCATTCGATATCGATATTTAATGTAATACACAATAATACAAATAAATGTCATAACTTTGTCCCACAGTGACTGTCCAGCCCAGGAGCAAATTTGATGACTTAGGTAATTCAAAATTATTCAACACAACGTTCTTTCCAACCAAATAAGAACATACACACACACTAACAACATTTAACAATACAAAAACAAAACCAATGACCAATGCCACAACCACCCACTGAGTTTTGAAGTTTTTTTTATCTAAATCGAACTTTGTTTAATGTACGCAAATTTACAAATTTGTTTTGTTTGTATGTACTTTAAATAAAGCAAAAATAAATCGCCAAATATTCAATATTCAGTACATATATGTTTGCCCAAAATCTTTTCTATATCCTCTTTTTAATCCTCAATTATATTCGTATACTGCGCACTTCACCTTCTTCAGGTACACTGTAAAGTTATGTTTATTTCTTTTACATTTCTTTAAATCGAACCGATTTATTAATTTGTTAGAAAACGGTGCAATTACCTTCAGCATTTTTAAGAGTGTGCAGTCATGATCCTCTTAAGCCCAACCCCAGATTCACAAATACTAATTCACAAATACATTCTTTGAATATCCGTCCTGTCCCCGTAACTTTGGATATGTGTGCAGTTCATTTTTGAACACTTTTTATTATGATATGCGCCTCTACTCGTATATAAACCGCCACGATAATATGTTAACTAATTATGATTACATCGGCTCTGCATACAATATATTCTTTTTACATAATTCCTCCTTACTTTTTTTTGATGGCTTAAACAATGTACCCTTGTACTGTAAATATGTTTGTGCAATATGCAACCTCTGTTCATATATTTTTTTATTTTTGTTGTGGAGTTGAATAATATCAAAAATTATTGCCACAGAATTTACTACAATTTACAATTTTCATATTCAATTTAAGACTTCATTATGAAAGTACATTGTGTTTATAAAGCGAAAATAATTTTATTATTTTCCTTTGTTTGATTTGAAATGCTTCGCGCCATGTGTGGGCCGATTAAAATGTTATTTACTTGAGCCCAAAAAATTATACTGATTTGAGTAATCTAAATAGTTGCAGAAAATATATAATTTGAATTTAAAGAATTTGTTGTGCATGGAAACAGGGCACACATGCATTTTACCTTTTTCATTTCGAGTATCTTTAAGGACAAAGCGATATGATTTCAAGAATTTTAGGGTGCACAATTTTACAAATCTGTCTAGCTAACCCGTTCTCTGCCTTCTTCTTTTTTGAAAACTCTCTCTGTAATATTTTTATCTACTTTACGTATGAGAATGTTGGAAAAAAAATGATCAAAAATAAAAGAAGTGCATGGAATTGAGCACAAAAGTCGATTTATTCCACACTTTCGTCACAAAAAAAACTCTTAACTCTATTTTTGATATATGTATATTTTTGACTAATTTTTGCAGCTCTAATTTAAATTTCCCTTACTAATTCAATTAAATCAACTTCAATTATATAACTTCCTATTATTACTAGTAGCCATAAGTTTTATTCAAATGCTGCGTTGTATTCTTCCACCACTTGAAGCCAAACAATATATGTATATTTTAAGTTTTCTTTATCTTCTCGGCGTGGCACTTACCCCACTTAAATAATATTAAATACCCCAATTATATAAGATACTTATAGTTAATTGTAAATAATACATAAACATAAGCGTAGATGACCCTTCCAACTGAAACAAAATGTGTAAATAATCTTAATGCAGATTTACTAACTTTTGCATATTATTCATCACTCGTGTTGTCCATCATCGCGTTACCAATTACGAGTATTGAAGTTTATGTATTTGATTTCTATGTAGCATAACATAACTATACCTATACAGATACATATGTAAATAATTGTACTTAATGTTACTATAAATTAGCTGCAATGTTACTAAGTAGTTAGTAAGTTTCCAATGTTTGCCAATGTTGCCTGCGTCTTCTGGCTTAAAAGATAATGCGCTGCTTGGCTGGGAATCCCGGACAAAGATACAGCTGCAACATTTATACATATACATAGTGTCTAGTGGTTAAGATCCATACTCAAAGGTCCATTTATTTTGTGTATGAGTGTATAAGTTTTGTGGTTCTGAAATCCCTCAACATATTACAGATGTGGGCATGATTATGATGCAGACAGGGATGGTCAACCAAGGCATCACATCGGTGATGAATACAATGGAGGGTACGCTTTAAATCTATATGCAAAAATGAAAAAAAAACCAAAACCAAAAAACCGAATTACAATAATAATTATTGTACTTATAGCCAAAATAATAATTTATTTGTTGCTGCTAAAGTGTTGAACCGCATTCCTAACCGTATTAAGTTTGAAAAAAAAAACGCTTACCAAAGCATTCGAAGATAGAAGATTCTTTCAAAAAAACTTTGCTTTGCTGAGTGTATCACAAATTCGGGCAATCGAATTTTTTTTAAACTAAAAAACAAAAATTATGATAAAATAAATCAAATTTAAAGCTAAAAAAACTAAACCCAAATTTAATAAAAAATAAAACTATGCTTTCAGAATTCGACAAAAAAATTATGATAAATGCCCGTTATAATTAATTAGTATTTATATTAAACAGGCCCCTCCTCATCCTATATGTATCTGTGTTCTACTCATTTACGCTATAAGAGCCCAGCTGCTAAATGCCCGCATCAAAACTCGAATTCGAATATACAAGTAAATGCCATAATACAATCCTAGCCCTGCTTAACTCAATCAGAAAAGTAAAGGATGATGATAAGGCAAAAAAAGTGTGGGATCTAGTGGGTTTTGCAATAGGTCAAACAACAACTACAGGCAGAGTTTTCGTTTATAGCTCTGTTGCTCTCTCTGTCGCTCTTTTATTATCTCTATCTGTCTCTCCCTCTCCATTTCTCTGTCGTATTCTCAGTATAAATATAACATCATATAGAGTTCCATTAGTTTGCAAAGATTTCTGGTTTGGTTCTTCTTCTTCGTCGAGCGCATAAAGTCATATCAAAAAAGATCATAACTAGTGAATATTTTATACACACTCGTACTCACAATCATATATATTACCTTAACATATGTTAAATGAAAGTAAAATTGAAGTACAGCGTGTGACGTGTGATTAATTTATACATATATATTAATTCATTCATTTTGTTAACAGAACTTTGATTTTAATTAGGTGTTATATGATATTATTTTCATTTTATACTTATATAAATTTTGGTATAAGTTCATTTGTTAAAAAGAAAAAAGCAATATGAAAACCAACTCATTACCTTACCATCATTTACCTATTCACACAAATCCTATACAATTCTGTTTTCATGAAACAAAACAGTGGCCACCTTCCGGAAAGGCGTCCGAGCCGTACAAATGGTTGGACGTGCAAGTACGTATAACTCTCTCTACTCTCTCTCTCTCTCTATCTCTCGCTCTATTTCTCTCTTTCTCTCTATACATACAATACATATATCTACCCCATGTTTCTACTCTACTGTAATTCTATAAGCATACGAAACATACTATAAAATTTAAACATTACCAAAACAAACCAAACATTGATTATCAAATCAGAAATACAAAATCTTTTTACATACTTGTAACATTTATTAACCCAGTTAACTATCATCAAATGCTATTGATCAGCAGTTTAAATCTCAAATGAGTACCATAAAAATGTTAAAGATACAAGAATACACATTCTCGAGATCGTCAACCCAATACACATCAGGGATACAAAAACACACACGCTGACTAATGCACACACATAACAACAACAACAACAAAACCCAAAAGGGATCACACATATGTAGACACGTTTTCACTTACGTAATCGTTTCTTCTGGTTCGTTCTCGTAATTGTGTACTTTCATAATCAACTTTTATCTTAACTACTTAGTGTGTGTGTGTGTGTGTAGTAAAGTCGATAGTTAAATTACAATTCAAATTCAAATTAATAATTCCAGAATAATCCCAATACGTATATTACGTACAAATGTTTTCCATACTACAATCTTGAACACATTAAGAATCCATACAGTTGATATATTAATACTAAGTACATCTCTTAAATACAATATCGTTCATACTCGTATATCATATTCTGTACATATATTTTTCGTATAACTGTCATAACACTTTGTATTTGTTTTTATTTTAATCGTCATGTAAATCGAAGCGATACTCAATCTTATCTTATTTGTTTTTATGTCTCGGGTTACCGATAAATTAAAAATTTTAGATTCCGATATTACACTTACAAACGTACACCAGAAGGATAACTGGATTACAAAAAACATATAGAACTTTGAGCAAAATTTATTCAAATCTATCTGTCTTATACAGCAATTCATATAAGCTTTCATTACAAAAAAAAACACATTTTATGTAAAATTAACAAAAAATTAAATAAACAAAAAATTTTGACTCTGGGGTTTGCTCTTTTTTTTATGTGTACATATCATACTTCTACATACTTCCCCACTTGTACCAACTACTTCTACTTCTACTACTACTACTACTACAATACTCGTACTATGTATTTATATGTCTGTGTGTGTGTGTAGAAGACGATGAATACTCGTTGTCAAGTAAGTCAAACTAACTCAAGTTAATTCATATACTCGTACTCGAAAACAACAAATTATGTTCAAATCGCATTTGTATTTGTCATGGAAACATTTATTTAGGATTCACATATTAGAATTTATGAATTTCCCAAGTATTTTCTTTAGTGTGCCAGTGCACGTTATTTACTTTTTATTATACTTATATCTTTTAAATGTATTCTTTTCTTTTCTGACTTTCCTGTACTTCTTCATACTTATTGGAGTCGATTGTGTCGTTTGTGTTGTAATAGTTTCTATTTTGGTTTCCTTGAAACTCCATAAAGTACTTATAAATTGAGTTGAATATCTAAACAAAAATTTAAGAACGCATTGCAACTGTAGAAAATGTTCTTGTCACACTTTCAATCATGATCTACAGCTGTCCTGCCGCCAATCGTCAATGCACAACATTAAAATATACGAAGCAAGATTTTATATACATATATTACAAAACTTTTATACTAGCAGTTGGACAAGAAATGCATACTAAGTTCTATCTACTATGTTATAAAGAATATGTTAAAATAATATTAATTAGTTGAGATCTTAATTATGAGAGATGTTTTTTAGGTAGACATGTCTGAAAAGTGGGTGTTAGATTTCTGCAACATATACTAATAGTCAAACTAAATGCTTTTTAAATCGAAAAAACAACTAATAGATCAAAGCTAATATTAAATATATTTGTCAAATACGCTTTCATTGTAACATACATAATACTTAAGATCTTAAGTATAATCTCATATAACTCGTATTCGTATTTGCAGTGTCTTGCCAATAAATAATGCCAAGAAATATTATTAAAGATAAAACGAAAATTGTATAATGTTGTATTCAATGGCAATGTGCCAATGCCAACGACTGCTTATCCTGCTTTCTGTAGTGTAGTGTAATAAAACTTACAATGTTTACTTACCTTTATCATATTATATCTCACAATTGTTTGCATGTTTCCAATGCCTTGCTTTTAAATGCACTAATTACATAAGAATGTTAATACAAATATCTATATATGTTAAATGAGCCCCAATGAAATTTCCTGAATTCATTCCCCTAGATCATTTTGAACACTTTCTTTGGTATGACTTTCGGTTGAAACACACTTTTTAAACTACTTGGGTTTTTCGACACTTGCCCGTCAAATTTGTATATGATTTTCAGAAAATTACTTACTTGCTTTTATGTACAATTGCAACATTTATAATTTTGAGTTCTTACAAAACACAGAAAAAAAGCTTAAAGCAAATTATAAGCTTCACATTCAAAAGAGCATTGCCTTTTACACCCAAAAAAAAAATATAAAAATGTAAAAGTAAACCCAAAAACAAAACACAAAATTTGAAAATGATTACCTGAAGCTGTGCGATAACAATACCAAAAATATCTTACAGATGAACACCATCCTGCACCCACATTTACGCCACCAGATCTGCCCAAGCGGGTGCATGTGCGTGGATCTGTATCGGGTAATGTCTCACAATCAGCTTGTATAAGATCTACAATCTAAAATCACACAACAGTGCTAAATACGATACCTAAAAGTCTGCCAAAAGATTGACACGAAAGAGAAAGGTTATTTTGACCACACAGAATTCCCAACCCCAAGAAGCATACTACATATTTTTGTTTTACACACACAAGCAAACATACACTGACGCTCAACTTAATAGGATCAAAATATCAAAAAATTTAAATGGGAGTTTGCATTAATAAACTAGATTTGTAACAAGAAATTTCGAAATGTATTGAACATTATAAAATAAGGAGTTTTGAGAAAAATCTTTGAGCTTGTTTATTATTGATTTATTAAATGTCGACGGCGTTTTGTTACTTTTCTGACTTATAATTCTCAACTAGGTCTAGCGTCTCAAAGAAGACATTAGGCTGGGATCGCTGGTCCTTGCATTCTGCAAGTGTTTTCTGTGATGTTGTATGTTGATAAAGTGTCATATTGACTTATAATAGACCTCGAGCCAACTAAACTCACCTATAACTTATTTTTTTCTAAATTATAAAATTAAATTAAAAATAATTTTAAACTAACTAGTTGAGAGTCAGTATATTTATCAAATAATAACACGAATTTCATTTTATTATATGTATTTATGTCTTTATTTGCTTTATCATTTGTAGCCCATTCATGAAAAGCAAATTCTCTGAACTGGCAATTTGTTCAATGCCCCATTCAGTGATTTAATTGATAATAATAATCAAATGAAGTAACAGTCATTACGATTAGATAATTTTGCGTTATATCTGAATTCTACATAAAAATAAATTGTTATTTGCTAATGTAAGAATGAGAAATAATCCCTTTCATAAATATTATAAATGTTTATAAGTATAATCCATCTATCTAAAGAACTGCTAACTCTGTTCTTAACCATCAACTTGAACTTGATACTGATTATAATTATTGATGTCTACTTATTTAAAGCATTTTAACTTTACTTTTGTAAACACTTGTGTGTACGTGTGTGTGTTGTGTTTTGCTTTGCCTAAGATATTTGCTTGTTAAATACTCTGTTTATTTTATGTGTCCACATACAAATCGCAGCTACAAATCCAAATCCAACAACTACAAAACTAACAAAAGAAACAAACCTTAAGTAACTACTCACTTCCTAATGCGCGGCTCAAAACTACCTTTCTTGATTAACTTGACCAATTTATGACTGACAACTAAAATTTTCCTAAGCACTTTGCCAGCTAAAAAGGCTATAACATAAACTAATCGATTATATATCTGGTCTTTCTCTCGCTCTCGCTCTCGCTCTTTCTACCTGTGTTTTGTTTACAATCGCTGTAAATGTTATGTTAACAACCAATGCCAATTGCCAATTGCAACGCCAATGCCAACGTCAACTGCAAATGCCACAGGTGATATAACACGTGACAGAGAAGATACAAATCGTAAGTTTCATATTCATAACTTGGTTTAGACCTAAGACTGTGTGGTTCTTAACATATGGATGGTCATTCAACTGCAACTCAATCCGCGTCCATCTGTTGTTTTGCTTACAGTACTCAATCGAAATGTGCGACGTCCGAACGGGACTGGCAACGGAACTGGTGGCATGCATCATATGAATAATACGGCAGCTGCTGCTGCGGCCGCTGCCGCTGCGGGCAAGCAGGTGAACAAGGTGAAGCCCACGGTGAATGTGAGCCGACAGGTGGAGGGGCAGGTCATATCGCCGTCGCAGTACAACAGGTGAGTGACTCGACTTGTGCCACATTTAACATAGTCCGAGCGTATACAAATGGGCGGGGCAGCACGGAAGTAATCTACTAACTTGTTACTCGTACACACAACAAACAGAAAGCACTTGGTTTCAATTACAAAGTACAATCAATATATACTTACTTACAAAGTATCTCAACATAAGCAACAACAACACAACAAATCGGTAATCGAGCAAAGTAACAACAACACTTTAGGCCTTTGCTGTTCAGCTGCATTCTATAATTTCTCTTTAGTTTTCCTACTTTGCAATACATCAATACAAACTAATCGTAATCCTATTATTTAAGTTTAATCACCATGCCATTATTTGTTTTCTAGTTTTCTGTTTACATCTTTTTTTCATTCTACACCTAACAAAACACAAATACTCAGTTTGATGGCCTTCAAAGTGGCCCGTACATATGTAAATGCTCTTTAACTACGTATATATAAAACTTATATTAATACTCTTAACACCCAAACAAAAACTGTCTCATTCACATGTTTGAAAGAATGAAATAAAAACAATACAAAATACAGAACAATTAACAATTATTTTTAACCAGTCTAAATGTATAAAAAACGAACAACATTTTGTTTCAGGCCACCAGAAAATGATGCTAACCCTTATGCGGGCTATCAACTTGCTTACGAAGTTAAAAAGCTCATGTATGCGTCCATAATTTCCTAGAAATTTTACTTAAAAACAAATTACAAAACAAAAAAAAATGAAGCCAAAGCGTTTTTTATCTTAGTATTCGTAAATACTTATTCAAACTATGCGCATTTTGTTAAACTCACTTAATTAATTGGTTGATTGAAAGCTATTCCATCAATAATCAATACCAAATAACATATTATATCATAAAAACTCGTACTCGTAATACTCTACGTATGCGTAATATTCTTTCACATTGCTCTCTGTGTGCGTTTCTTTATGTAAATGTTAATGTATATGTATGTGTACGTGTGTCTATCTCCGTGTGTATGTACGTGTGTGTGTGCGCATCCTAAAATTTAGTTACTATATTTTCACGGTTGCCATGTGATGAAAACAATTACCATTTTCAATCAAAGTGTACAAAATTATTTCTATGTACATTTATTTACAATCTTTTTATAGACTTTTTTTTTTTTTTTTTTTAATTAAGTAAAAGCGTATTGTAGGTTTTTTATTTATAAATTGAAATAATAAATCATCATAAACATGATCCATTTCTTATTGATTTCTGTGAAATTTTGAAGAAAAATTTATTGAAATTGTCCCAGTACAACTCTACTACATGTGGCAACCTAATATCTTTTCTATCATCAATCTATATTTGCAACATTTTGCCTGTATCTTTCGCTCTGTCTCTCTATCTTTCTCTATAAACTTAATTTTGTCAGTGTAACTTTTAATTTCTCGATGTCTGCGTGCCACTAACTACTATAACTTAGCTATAACTGAATATGTCAGTATTAAGTTTATAAAATGTCATAACGTGTCATCGCATCTGTAACTATTTTTAATATTAACAATTTTGCATCATTTAAATTGTTGAGATCACGTTCATTTGTATATTTTGTATCATACTGAAACGAAAAACTTTGTTAATAAAAACGTTCAACTGTCTAAGATATTGAATTAAATAAGCTTAAGACGAAATCCTTACCCCATTTCGAATTTTTTTTTTTTTCACACATTATTATTTTTTATTTCTGTTTACAAGAAAAATTCGTTCTATCGTAATATGTATTTATTAAGACTACTGAATCGAATGTTATAGGAAAAGTTCAGTAAAGATCTCTTAGTCTCTCAAAGGGAACTTAATTTTCTACTTCTGAGCCTTAGCCCGAAAATTTGTTTGAGATTTCGTTTTGTTTATTCTATTTGTCCGACAATAACTGGTGATTAATATTAAAGTGTTGAACGATATAACTTGGTTATTCTTATTATTTATGATATAGGCTCTTTCCAATTCGATCACCATAAACTTATTACGTACAACAAGTACAAACAATCTAAAATAAAAGTAGGACCTCTAAGTATTTGCCTTGATTCGATTGTTTCTCTCCTTGTATACAAATCTGGGTTCTTTACTTTCTATAATATATTATTTTGTTTTCTTCTATTAAGGAATTGTGTGTATATAGTGTATTTCGGCGGGACAGGAGTCGCATGTGATTTGTCCCTGTCCTTGTGCATGTCCGACACTTCACACTACACCCGAGGGCGGCCGCATATGACCAGAAGATATTTTTGCGCTCATCGCCGGGTTATTCAGATTAGTTGATTTTATTCATACATAACAAATTTGATTCGCATTTCTTATCATATTCAATTCATTTTGGCATTTGTGTTTTGGTACTCGTAATTTCGCAACTATTGTTATTAGCACAATCTCTGATTTCTAAGTAAATACAAACAATTGTATCTTTAGCTATTTCTATCGTATCAAAAACACTTTTTTTTTTACTTTAACAAGCTCCAAGTACTCGTATTTAAGTACTTGTATTTTTCTTTCTTTGATCGAATCTCGTACTCGTAGCGTTACGAAGAACACTTTGCATTTGGATGTAGCGTTTAATTTTGATTGGTTCGATAATCTGATATGCCACGAAAAATCCCAAAAAAAATGTGCAAGAAATATTGAATTGATCACACGGTTAATACATCTCAATAATTTGCTCGCCTCCAGGCCAACGAGTCGCAGCTCCGGCACAGGCACACAGAATCAAAACGGCGGAGTCTCGTTGCCCGCCGGAATTGCGGATGATCAGTCTAAGGACTTTGATTTCGAGAAGACAGAAATGAAGTACGACTCGACGGGCATGTTTCACTGGAGTCCGGCGAAGAGCTTAGAAGACTGCATATTGGTAGGTTACATAAACTAGTATAGTAACGAGTGATTCATTTTATTGTAATTTAAGATTTAATTAAATTCAAATTTAGTTTAAATTTAATTAAAATTTAATTTTAATATAATTTTCATTTAATTTTGATTTGATTTTAATTTAATTTTAATTTAATTCTAATTTAATTTTAATTTAATCTTAATTTTAATTTAATTTAACTTTAATTTAATCTTAATTTTAATTTAATTTTAATTTAATTGTAATTTAATTTTAATTTAATTTTAATTAAATTTTATTTTAATTTTAATTTAATTTTAATATAATTTTAATTTAATTTTAATTTTAATTTTAATTTAGTTAAAATTTAATTTTAATTCATTTTTAATTATAATTTAAATTTAATTTTAATTTTTATTTTTATTTTCATTTTAATTTAATTTAATTTTAACTTTAATTTAATTTTAGTTTAATTTGTAATTTTAACTTTATTTTAATTTTAACTTTATTTTAATTTTAATTTTAACTTGATTTTTAATTGATTTCTTTGATTTGTAGGATCGCAATCAGGCAGCCATGACGGTACTGAATGGTCATGTGGTTGTTTGCCTGTTCGCCGATCCGGACTCACCGCTGATTGGATTGCGGAATCTGGTGATGCCGCTGCGTGCATCCAATTTTCATTATCATGAGCTCAAGCATGTGGTAATTGTTGGCTCCGTCGACTATATACGACGCGAGTGGAAGATGCTACAGAATCTGCCCAAAATATCGGTGCTCAATGGATCGCCGCTGAGTCGAGCCGATTTGCGTGCGGTCAATGTCAATTTGTGTGATATGTGCTGCATATTGTCTGCTAAAGTTCCTAGTAACGATGATCCCACACTGGCCGACAAGGAGGCCATTTTGGCCTCGCTCAACATCAAGGCCATGACCTTTGACGATACAATTGGTGTGCTCAGTCAACGCGGACCGGAGTTCGATAATCTGAGCACGACCGCCGGCAGCCCCATTGTGCTGCAACGTCGTGGATCGGTTTATGGTGCCAATGTGCCCATGATAACAGGTAAACTGCATCGCACTAAGTTGGCCGAGTTTACGAACGACCGAACGAAAAGCGTCCCACTCAAAGCGGTGCTTATGAGACTGATCAGGCCCTTAAAAAAATGGGGGATGACTTTTAAGGGAGATCAGGGAGCCATGATCAGTCTCATACACTGCCTAGACATTATAAAAAAGGCGTATTACTAACTGGACACTGTCCATTTAATGTTGTTGGTTGTCGTTTAAAGAACTGGTCAATGATAGTAACGTGCAGTTTCTCGATCAAGACGACGACGATGATCCAGATACTGAACTGTATCTAACGCAGCCTTTCGCCTGCGGCACTGCGTTCGCCGTGAGCGTGTTAGACTCGCTGATGTCCACGGTAAAGTCAAGATTCAAACACAAGTCTCAGTTGTCGCGTTCCGCTCTATTACATGATTACCACTCTGTTCTTTTTTTTTTTGGGCTTTTTTGGTTTACTGTTTTTCGACATCGCAGACATACTTCAATCAAAATGCCTTAACGCTGATACGATCGCTGATAACAGGCGGAGCCACGCCTGAACTGGAACTGATCCTCGCCGAGGGTGCCGGCCTGCGGGGCGGCTACAGTACCGTCGACAGTCTGAGTAATCGCGACAGGTAATATATTAAATAAATTTCTAACCACAGCCTACATATATTTAAAAAAAAAAAACGACAAAAAAGTGTTTGATCAATTCAGAAAAAAACTTTTTTGTGAGAATTATTTCATGCTGTTTTTTTTTTTTTCTGCTAAAACTAAACAAAAAATCACAAAAGAAATTACCTAACATTTTTTTGTGAGAGTTATTTCATACAGTCAGACAACCTTAAATTGTTGAGCGATATTTGTGATTTTTAATAATATATTTCATTCGTAATGAATTAATAACATAAATGTTATCTCAGGTGTCGCGTGGGGCAAATCTCGCTGTATGACGGACCACTTGCCCAGTTTGGTGAATGCGGCAAGTATGGCGATCTGTTTGTGGCTGCTCTCAAGTCGTATGGGATGCTGTGCATAGGACTCTATCGGTTTAGGGATACCAGTTCTAGCTGTGATGCGAGCAGCAAACGTTATGTAATAACCAACCCACCCGATGACTTCTCATTACTGCCAACAGATCAGGTAAATATAGTAGAATACCCTACGATCAACTTATTTGAAAATGTTGTACATCTTCAATTCGTATCTTTAGGTATTCGTTTTAATGCAATTCGATCCGGGCTTGGAGTACAAACCACCTGCGGTGCGTGCACCTGCGGGCGGTCGCGGCACAAACACACAAGGCTCCGGGGTCGGAGGGGGCGGCTCCAACAAGGATGATAACTCTTGATTGTTACTGTGTAGCGCCTTAACTGATGGTCCTTATTCGTACATTTGAACGATGGAGAAGTTAATTGTGGACAGAGCATCGTATTTATGGCACAAATATTGGCATAAGATTTGGCTCAAATCGCGCCCCAATAGGCGCATTCAAGTTTAACTATATGCAATGGCATACATAGGGAAAATGTAACTAAATCAAAAGCTTGGGCCAATATTCTTAAGTTATTCAAAAATTTGTATGCAAGTGCTACAAATGCGTTGCTCTGTACTTTTATATTTGTGGATTCAATAATATAGACTACTGTTAAACAACAACAAAAAGCAGAACCGTAAACAACAACAATCAACATGTTTCCAAAGCTTCCACAATTATAAAAGCCACATATTTTCACCATACATGTAAATAAAGAAAGAAGAACTTCTTTGATATCCATCGTTCAAGTGTCAGCTGATTGCTTCCCACACCATTCCGTATGCCTTTTAGAACCTTGAAATTACAATTATCTTATATATATATATCTATTATTTTCTTTATATTCTACTATATCCATTTATTTTTCTGTCATTATGTTTTATATTATTTAACCTTTGATTTCTTAATTTCTTTGTAATAGTTTATTAGTACCTCAAAATAAATATCAGTAAAACAATCCGTTTATCAATCTTTATTTTATGCTCCTGATTTGAAAGCAACAATCATTAGTTATATATACAATGGGTATGTATGCATTTAATTATCGATTAATTAATTAAAAACGCTCACTTTTCTTTACTGTCATTATTATAACGATATTATTGTCATTATCATTGTCAACTCTAATTTCATGTTAAGTTTGTTCGCATTATAAGTTCACTTCATGGCGCTATCATTGCATAACAAATCAATTGAACAATTCGATATGAAAATTCATCTTAATGGTGTGATGTAAGCAATTGGGAACCATTAGTGAGGTAAGCTACACAATAAACAACAACAAAACCAAAACAAAACTTACAACTAACAAAGAAAAGAAAAGAAAGCAAGAAAATTTAAGAAATCTTTGAAATCTGAATGCGAAAATGCGTATGATTCTATTTTTTTGGAACTAAATATGTAAATCTAAGGGCTGCATTACTACTGTATTCAAAATACAAATAAGTACTCACATACGTATTGACTCGTACATTCAAATATGCAAAACTATGCGATACATTTGCAGACACCAACCACTCTTTAATATCTTAACTGTCTAAGCAGCAACTTTGACTTACACATACAGATACAGATACACATACACAAATATACAGATACACAGATACAGATACATTTATGAGAAATGTTTGACCGGCACATGTACATTTTACGTATGTATGTAAGAGACAAAACAAAAAAACCAAACCAAAACTTGTGTCAGCATTCAAGTTCAAAAACTGCATTTAGATGTTTCTGAGCATGCGCAAAAAAAGATTTATATAAACATATTATAATAATTTAATTATAATGTTAGCCGAAACACAAGTAATTCTTAGCGATATTTAAAAGGAAATAATAATACAAAAAAAAAAAAAGGATATAAATAAAATAATAAAAACAAAATTAACAACAACAATCAGCTACATCTTGAGTATCTATTGCAAATAGTAAAAATAACCATACTCAATTCAGAATTTTATATAAAAAACCTTATAAAAAATGAGAAAAAAAACACAAGCGGTTGTTTCAACGAAAAGATTCTTATTACATTCTTAAAACATCCCTAAAGGCATACCCATATGTACATTTAAATTCGCGCGAATATCAATTCAAAAGAAGAATACAAACAACAACAAAATCGATAGACATATTGAAACTTACTCGTACATATTCTTATAACATAATAACACTAGATTTTTCAGCTTTTCAACTTCAAATTGTCATTTCTCTCTTTGAGTATGTGTGCACGTTTGTGTATTGGCAGTAGTAGTATTTATGTGTGCTTTTCAAGTATATATGTACATATATGTATTTTGAAGTGATTCCCATTTAATAAATTCAAGAATATTCCACATAAACGCTGCCACAAATACTACATTAAAAAAAAACATTAACACTTGAATACAAAACAAAAATATTAAATGTAAGTAGCGCATTCAAATCAATGTTATTCAAATATTGGTAAATACAATGCTGCTGAAGATATTTGTAAATCAGCAGTTGATAAAATGTAGCTAGTAATATTTTTAGTCGATGATGATGATGATTATGATAATGATTATGATTATGATGTACTCGTATGCGCTTTTTACGTGCGTGCCTATTGCGATTTACGAGCAGCAGCTGTGGTGTTCTAAACAAATTTTTTTAGAATAATTAAATGAAATTACATGTATGTATGTATGTGTATGTACGAGTAGACCGAAAGATGAACTTTTAGTCCACCGTTTCTCGACTTGTCTCCTTGTCTCAAGCTCTTCTTTAGACTTTCACGCGCTTGCGCTTAAGCCGCTAATAAAACGCTCTTTGTTTTTTTTGTACATAGCTTGTAAATAATTAAGCTTATTACATAATTATAATGTAAAAAAGATCGCTTAAACATATGATTATTCTCAATAAATTCTCTGTTTGATATTTTCTTTCGATATATGTATGTATTTGTTCAAATGAGAAACACTGCCAAAGCGTATAGAAATCACATAATTTGTACTTAAATCAAATCAGACCACAAAATGCAGAAAACTGTTGAATTTTCATTTTCATAAGCTAAATAAATAATAAAGAACAGAAAGTGTAACAGAAAATAGCACACGAACAAACAGGCGTCATTTGATTTTCTTCTATTCGTTTACAATTTTACCTCTTAGTTTAGCATGTAAACATTTACAGTAAATCGAATTCGAGCTTTTAATATAATAACAAAACAAAAAACAACAAATACGAGTACTTAAGACCAGTTAAGTACTGGAAGTAGCTTTGGGAAATTATTGTAAGATTGTTTTTGGTTCATTGTGTTTTTATAGAAATTAATGTAGCATTAGGGTTAGCCAAAATACATAAAAGAAATCTGAAAACGATAAATAATAAATGAAAATAAAGAAAGAAAATTGTGAATATTAGTATGCGCCTTCAAAGTTACATATATATAGAAGTATGTATGTTGGAATGTATGCGTGTAGATTTGCAATGTGAGTAACGTAATGGAATCATAGCTTAGAAAATAATACAAAACAAAAATAAAAATAAAATAAATATAAGATAACACAAATGAAGGTTCAGATGATATGGCAGTTCATTTATTGTTAGTGCGATTTCAAAATACAAAATTAATATAGATGACATGAAAAACGCATTTGCAAACCTTATAAAAGGCGTAGAAGAAACCCAAAAGTTAAACATAATTTTTAAATGAATAGCATAGTTTTAACATTTTTAGAAATATAATAAAAAACTTACACTCACATTTACAAACACACACACACACTAACATAATAACACAACTACACGCACCTTTAGATACAACAGCGAAAACCTAAATAACAAGAACTACGACAAAACGAACTCTCGATGTTGTGAAACTTGATAAAATCATGTTTACGCTAAAGAAAAAAATACTTTGAAATATGAAATCAAATGATATACAAAATGAAAAACAAGAACTACCCACAAAAAGCTTATTAAGTATAAATTGAAAAGGACATAAAATTGATCAAAGCTGTGTTCGTGATTCGAAATAAAAATATTTGCTAAAAAGATTCAAATGATTTTAAAAGCTTCTTCATCCGAAAATTGTTGATCTACCAAACATTCAAATTTGGTCTCTGAAACATTCCAGCTTTGCTAAAAAAAAAAGAAAAAATATAGACAAACATGACACTATATCGCCTAGAAGTACTCAATGCCATAAAACTTAACACAAGTGCAACGTTTTGTAGAAAAAACTTCGTGAATAAAACGTGTAAAAATATCATGACCGTAAATGTAAAGCATTTTACAGTAGCTAGATACAAACTTTGTATAGGAATCAGCATTTGCAGCTAAAAACATAATAACTGTGCAAAAAAATGTTATTTTTTAATATTGCATAATAAACAAATGTTATTATATTTATAACTGACGAAAATTAAAATAATATTTTAATATTATTTTGCAGCACTTTCAAAAACAAAACTCCCTCATTTAGTACTTACATACATACTATATACACCAGCACATGCATACTAATTTATTTATGTACTGTGTGCATTACACAATGTATAAATAAAATAAAAAAAAACATCAGATAGTCGACATAACTGTAATTTAATTTTTTAGTTTTTACTCGCAATTTATAAACTATATTTACACGTAAAAATTACATTTAATGCTGATAAACTAATTATTTACATACAATTAATTAAACCCCAATCGAGAGCAAAGAGCGCATAATAAGAAATTAGTTTTGTTTAAAAGAGCAACCAAAATTTTGGAAAGTAAACGAAATTTTAAATAACAACTGAAAAAAAAACACATAAAAATCATATTTTAAACAATTGTCTAAGAATAAAATAAATAAAAGTAATAATTATAATAAAAGTGAAATACAACAGATGAATGTAATTAAATAAATGGTAAAATAATAATATTATGTTGTTAATGTTTAAAAAAACCTTGTTAAAATAATATTTCAAAATAAAAATACAAATACAAATTTCAAACGAGGGCTTGCCCCGTCAGTTTTTCCTTAATTGAAAGTGAAATTTTGAGTTACGACAGTCCAAAAATTGACCCACATACATATGGTGGGCCAACTGGTGGGCAGAAATTCCATCGACCAATTGCGTTTAGAAATTTGCAGTCACGACTCGCATAAAACGCACCCAATTACAATATTCAATATCCAATTGAATGGGCGCGTTTCATAAGCATTGAATGTTTATGTACTGCATAATCAGTAATCTGGTTAAACAATCATAGCTATAGTTTTACGGTTTCGATGTTAAATGAAATAAAAAGTAGAAAGCCTCGCATCCCGTTCTAATATTTATTTTATTCACATTGAAGATTCATGTTCACCCAAACAACAATTACATAAATGTACTCAACTGTTCATGCTTTAATTTAAATACATTCAAGTGTGAGTACACAAATACCCAAGCTTAACAAGGAATACGAATTAGGGCTATTTACTTGGTTTACAGGTGTATGTTTATTTGAACTTGATCTGATTTTGAAAAAAAGTAAAAGGAGACATGTTTAGCTATATGGACAAATTAATTTATTAATAAAATTAATTAAAATAATTAAAATTTTAATACCTTTAAAGTTCAAGTTATGAATGCATCAAATATTATGAAATACATTTTAAATTTTATCAAATCTCTCAAATAACATTTGTTCTGTTAAAGAACATGCTTTATTCGAAAATAAAACTCTATACAATTTGTTATTGTCACAAAAATGAAAGATAATTGTGTTGAAGTGGGAAATGATTTAGACCCACTGTACCACTGATGTCAGAAAGCTTGTTCTTCTGCCAGTAGTGGCAAGAGACGCCTGCAAGTGCAAAACAAGCCCATGTTCATGCTTCATGCTCATGAGCGCCTGGTCGACATTGCTTTTTAAGGTATTGGATGTGCCGAGAGCTGACAAGACAAGTTCGTTGCCCAAGTCTTTTGTTTGCCCCTGGCCAAACTGGCCAAGAACTTGCAAACTGGACAGGCAAACACTTTCGTTTATGTTAGTTAGTCAGTGCGTGTGTGTCTGGCCAGATTAAGACTGAGACTGTGAACATGCACATGCACATGAGAGGCCTTTCATGTTATGATCGCGTGCCAACACCGAGCATTGAACAAGTTTCTCAGCCATCGGCAACGCGTCGAGTCGAAAGAAAAGCCGACCACTTTCATTGTGGCTTCATTCGCTTCCAGTGAGAGCGACAACGAGACGTGAGCTTCCAATCGCTGGCAAAATTAACTATCCAAGTTAGTTACATGCAGTGACAGCGCTCAGTTGTCTACGCGACTTGAACAGGTGCAGACTGGCAAGAGTCGCAGCTCCGGCTAAAATCGATCTATCTAGTGTTCGTATTCGTATTCGTTGATTCGTTAAAGGAAAGCGCATTGGCGCACGTGGACATGAAGTTAATTGATGTGATTATCTACTTAATTGCTATTTTGATCTTCATCTACTTGCTGCTGGAATAAAACTGATCATCGCACAACTCGCTCAAAGCTTTCTTTCGGCATTCGCACAACAACCATCTATCTATCTATTTACTCATCCATCCGACATAGCAATTGTTTAACTGCAAATTGCAACAAAAAACTGACAACAACAATACAATGAAGGTAAGCAAACAGGTCACACACTGGGTTTATTGGCCACAATTATCGATGATTAAAATATGAACAATATGTGAAAAAAGAAGTGGAATCACAAGCTGGAATTCATAACATGCCTCATTCCTTGTGGCATTTCTCACTATACAAAGTCAATACTCGACACTTCACATTCACCTTCATTATATTTCATTTTTCAATGAAGAATATGAAGACAATGCCGCCATTCATCTTGATTTTCAATTGAGTTGCCGCTTGTTTTGAATACTTGTTAAATTGCGATTTGCGGCCAATTGCGTGCACTTTCATTTGAGCCAGCACAACAATTGTAACGGTTGCCAATTGCAATTGAGAGCACTTGATGCACCAAGTTTTCGCTACTGCAACAACAACAGCACCAACAACAACCACAACAAACAATGGGACGTTCGCTTTATGTGCACCAATTACACCGAGACGAGTCTAGTTGTCTGCCTCAATGTGCAACATAGTGTGGCGGGATGGCTTAAGAAAATATATCTAAAACTGCGTTTGCTGCACAGTAAAACAGTTAGCTTAATGCTTAATAAAAGTTGCATTTCAGGTTGACCAAATGAGCTGCAAATTGGGTTAACTGGTGCTAGTTTAGAGATTGACACGCCAAAATTGTTGTAATTCAATTTGTGGACGATCAATCACAGTAACGGACTTTTTTTTAATTTGCAAAAACAACTTGCAAGCGCAAGTTCAAGTTCGTTGTTTAAGTTCAAGGAATATACCAGAATTATCGGCCATATTATTCATAAATCTTTAGCAAACCAAAAGCAATGAAAAAGCTATATATTTTTTATTGTTTCTGAAGCCAACTTTTTAAATAAGTAAAGAAAAATGTAAAATTTAAATATAAAATAAATTTACTTACTGTATAGAATTTAAAAAATTTCAATGATTTTGATGAAATAAAAAGAAAAACCAACTAATAACAGTCGATTTTTGTAGCTTCGAAAACATGTCAGAAATTTGGAAATTTTTAATATTTCATTTGGTTGATTTCAAAATCATTTATCATTCAAATCTCTAGGAATTTTTTGGAATACAGCGGATTATATTTATGTAAATGTTTATAATTTTGGGGAAGTAATTTTTGGCTAACTTGAGTTCAAGTAATGTCTATAAGACACCAACAAACAACAACACATAAAATTTAAATGGCAAAGGAAATAATTATGCCAACTTATTGCTTTGTGGTAGGATGATTGAAAACAATTTGGAATTCCATCTTAACTGCCTTTGTCCCCTTGGGGCAAATTCAAGTTTACATTAAATTATCACTGCGGACGGCAGTCCGCGCTAGTGACGAAAGCAGCACGAAGGGTGCAAAGGCGACTAGCATATATACACAGGAAGAATGGAAAATTTGCTATGACTGTCCGATCAGGTCGAATTATATACCGATCGAAAGGTATTAACCTAACTTACAAATGTGCATACTAAGACTTTTGGAAACTCACCTGGTTCGTGAGATAAACAGGTGTAAGTGGGAGGGGAAAAATTTAAATTATTGGAGCTAATGGGGTCGTTGGACCCTTTTTGAATTTTCTTTGAATTTTTTTCAATTTTCATTAAAAATACGCGTCGAATGACACCTCGATCATCGAAATCGGACAACTGGTTCGAAAGATAATTAATTTTGAAATTTTTAGGGGCCTTCCGAAAATGAGATGAAAAGTCAGTCTGTTTGTTTGTTTGTTTGTTTGTTTGTTTGTTTGGATCAAATCGTTGATTTAGCTTAAATGTTTGAATGAGGACTTGTTCCTGTTAAAAAATCTAGAAACGTTTGTTCTACGACTTTTTCGAAAAATCGCTAGTTTAGCGGGAAATCGCTAAAAACCGCCAAACTTAAAACCCCCATAGCATCCAAACGATAGAAGCCACAGATGTGATCTATATATCGTTGAAAAGGTATTTCGAAGGGCTCTTAGGCATGCCTTCGAAGTTTTTTTTTAGGTAAATGGATAAACAGCTACAGGTGAAATAAGGTTTTTTTGGCTGTTTTTGAGAAAACGTTAGAGCCGATTTTTTTTAATTTTCAATATGTTATAGTTTGTACCATTTCGCGTTTTTTGATATATCATGCATAAATTTTTGTTGATTGGTTTGGAAGATATATCCTATTAACTGAATGTATACGTTTTATATTAAATTGGGATAGGACAGCAGCAGCAATTACATTTGACTAACAGTCGAGTAACAATGAAATCTATAATTAGAAAGTTGTTCTTAAAGATCGCCAGTGGCGCAAAGTGTAGAGCGTCCGATTTTTGAATGAATTCTCAGTTCGGGTTCCGGGTTCAAATCCTGGCACGGACAAAACTTTTTTTTTTTTAATTTTTAAATGCAATTAATTTGTTAGTAGATTATTATCATGCATACATTTTTGTTGATTGGTTTGGAAGATATATCCGATTAACTGAATATATACGTTTTACTTTGAATTGAAATAGGACAGCAGTAGCAATTACATATGACTAACAGTCCAGTAACAATGAAATCTATATTTAGACAGTCGTTTTTAAGGATCGCCAGTGGCGCAAAGTGTAGAGCGTCCGATTTTTGAATGAATTCTCAGCTCGGGTATCGGGTTCAAATCCTGGCACGGACAAAACTTCTTTTTTTTTTATTTTTAAATGCAGTTAATTTGTTAGAGGATGATCCGAATAGGTTTTTTCTTAATGTTTTTCAATTTTATAAGGGTGTTGGCAGAAATCTAAGCTGCAAAATAAAGAATCGCTGTAGTCAGATCTGTCTAAGGTGGTAAGCTTCCGTCAAGTTTGATATGTTCGGGAGACGCGGGTTCAACTCCCAGCGTGAGCAATTTTTCTAAAAATTGTTTTTTATTAGCAGACTGTATTCTATTTGCTTAAACTGATTTTGATATAAATATAATATGTTTTTAAAAATTTTTGGGTGCGCATATTGAAAACCTCCCAGCAAAGTAACAATGCCAGAAACATATGTTATATTTTTGTGATGCAAAAATAACCAGTGCTGCCAGACAGTTTAGTTTTTTCTTGCAACAATGTGCTCTTTAATTTTTTCAAAGTTTTTATATGTATATATACATAATTATATTAGTATAATTGTTATATAATAATTATAAATATTGAGTTGCTTAATATTGCATACCAGAAAATTGGTCTTCATACATGTGCATTGCAAAAGTACCCAGTGCTGCCAGACGGTTTGATTTTGTTTAATAGGAATGCGGGTTATCATTTATTCAAATGAACTAAAATATTCGAACTTTCCTGCAACGTATTCTAATTGAATGTGTTTTTTTTCTACTTATCACATAATTATTAAGTTGTTTCATTTTAAATTAAAAATGTACAACAAATATATTTACGTATTTATCTGTCTACGTTATCGGTATAAATATGTGTGCTAAATACGAGATCTATGTAAATAAAAAACTAAAGTTATTGAATAGTTTTTTATTCAATAAAACATTATAACTAAACTTAACAGCTAAAAGAGACATTAAATTATATAGGTAAGACCCTTGGTCATGGTACTGAGGTATTTTTCTATAAACACTAAATACCTTTTGACAAAGTGGTTTTGTCAAAAGCAGAGGCGATTGCAAAAATTTCTGATATCCCCCAAAAAAACCTCTTTACGCGGTAAAAGTCTAGTGACGAAAACATTTCCATGCCACAAAATTTCTGATATCCAATTTTGTGACGAAATATATAAATTTTTTTATATATGCTTAAAAAAATGAACATATACAAAGTTAAAAAATAGGCATTCGGCACTGCGCAAAAAGTTTTTTTTAAGTGCAAAGAAGCTGAACCTTTTTGCGCAAAGTGCGGAGTGCCTATTTTTTAACTTTGTATATGTTCATTTTTTTAAGCATATATAAAAAAATTTATATATTTCGTCACAAAATTGGATATCAGAAATTTTGTGGCATGGAAATGTTTTCGTCACTAGACTTTTACCGCGTAAAGAGGTTTTTTTGGGGGATATTAA